>VZRX01019261.1:10535-42184 GCA_013398075.1 Notiomystis cincta | reverse complement strand
TTTTTTTTTTTTTTCATTTTTAACTTTCCCTGAAGGCCTATGGTGTTAATATCTCCTGAGCTGCAAGCCCTCTTCCAGAAGAACAGTTCAAGCACAGACAATTGCCTTTTTCTGGTAAAATGTGTTCTTGACTAGGGCACAACTCTGACAACTGAAAAATCAAGAACATCTGTGGCAAACTGGAGGCACTGCCCATTTTAAAAGAGAGAGTGCATCGTCCATGGTGAATTTCGAAGCACTACATCAAGTTAGGAGTAGTCACCTGTATAAAGCAGGGCTGTGAGGGACTCTGCAGAGAAGGATTTAAGGGATCACAAGTTGGACATGAGTCAAAAATGCCATGCTATTGGAGAGGGGGGGGAAAGGAAAATATTATACTGTAATAGATACAACATCACCCCAGACCACTCTGTTCATTTTTGACCACTTTAGGAGGGTCAGGGTCATACTGAAAAGCACAAAGAAAAAATTCAAAGAACTAGCAAATGTGGACTAAGAAGAAATAACAGAGAAATCAAGTTCTTAATCTAAACAAGGGAAGCACATTTGAAAGCCTAAAGGCTGGTGCAGTGAGGGAGGGACAAAAACAGTCTCCATGCCCACCCGGAGCCCAGCGTGCCTGGCAACAAGGAGGGCTTAGCTCCAGATTCTGACTGTGTTGGGAAATGGTGCTTAGGAATTGTTTATTTCTATTGCTGGAGCGCCTTAAACAAGAGAAACGTAAATATTTGTCAGATGTGACAGTAATACTCAAGATTGCTGTTCAAAACCAGTTTTCTAGCAGATTATATTTCTGCCTTGTATATGCTATTTTCACAAAGTGAGTTTTGCCTTTGCAGAAGCTTAAAATTTGGACTGGCATAATGGGGTGTTTGGCTAGTGTAAATAAAAGGCTAAAGGGGTAATAACTCCTTGAATTTTATTTTTGTCAACAGCAAAGACTCTGGCAAAACACCAAAACCCAAACTTGCAGACCTTGGAAGTCTATCATTGCTCATTTCTGGCAAGCTCAACAACTACTCAGACTTTCATATACGCTTTTATTCTAACTTTTATTTTAAAAATACTTATCAAGCCTACTTACACCCTTACTTGTGTTTTACCTACTTCACGTCTTCTTTTTGATCCCCACTCTAAATCATTGTGTGGGGACAAAACATCCCCTGCAGTTCACCAAAGCTGAGGTACCTACATGCCAGGAGAATGCTTACACAGGAAGCAGGGGATGTTTTACACTCAGGGCTGGTTATTGGGTTTCGGAGAACATAATTGCACACTTGGGAGGCAGTAACTTCTTAATTACAGTCCTCTGGGGAGTGGGAGGAATCAAAGCACTGGCATGTCTGAAAGGGACTTGACACAAGTAGCCAAAGTGGCCTAATCCCATCAGAGGAGAAAGCACTTGATCTGTGTTCCTGAAAGCGCCCAGCCTTCTTCAGGCACTCTATAATTAAGTACTTAAAATTGCTCCCCTCAGTGCACTTCTTTGCTTCTGCTCTTCTATCAGCTTCTATCATCACTGAAATCATCAGCCTGGTTAACCAGCCCTGATTTCTGCTTCCTGCCCCATGCACACTCCAGTTTCAGTGGCTGGGGGTGGGATTGTGGCTAAGGCACCAGGCTGGGGGTCAGCTCTCAGTTCCTGCATGGCCCATATCACACACACTCTGAGGTCTGCGTGTCTATCATGAGGCACGTCAGCTGAATGCCCACGGGAATTCTGAATGCATGAAATTATCCTAGAAATGATCACTTGTAGAAAAGTTAGGGCCTGGACGTTGGAAAGATCTCATGCTTGAGAACAGTGTTGAAGCACATGCTAGTTTTATTTATTTCAAAGTATCATCTGAGTTTAAAAAGAACTAAAACACATTGCTGGATCAGGACATGTGACTGACTAAAAAAAGGGAATATCCACACCACTTCTAAAGTGTGTCATTTAAAAAGGAATGCAATTATTCATTCTTCAACCAGCAGCCAACCTGCAGCTCGTGGCAGTTAGGAACAACACTTTCTCCAAGCACCCTTTTTCATGGTTGTCCTTGCATCCATTTTGTGCACTTTCCTGCTTATTGTCTAGCCTTAGTGCCAAACAAAATCAGGATCTTGGAGTTGATAGAGAAGACTGATAAAACCAAGGGTGGCTTCCCTTACAAAGCAGTGTGAAGTAGGCACTTATTTTAGCTGAGGAGCAGAGTGCTGCCCAGCCCTCCAACCACCACCAATCCAGAGACCACCCTGTGAACTGTTTCAGGTCATTTTTTTCTACAAAACCCATGTTTCACACTGGGAAACAACATAAGAAACTTTCAGGGTTATTATCTGTAAGTTCTCTTTCTGGGAATACAGCAAACCACCAAATCCATGAAAAGTAGGTACCATTAACACCACCAGAGATGTCCTCTGATGTGGGTAAACTCATCCACAGCTAAAGCAGGGTGGAAGACAATGAAATTGCAAGCACTTAACATCTCTTTATATAAAATGAGTCATTTTTTAATGTTATGATCAAGAAAGGAAAAAATGAATGAAAGTATCTTTTTTAAAAAAAATTAGAACCTGCAGAAGACTAAACATTTTTAGACATTTTTACCAATCTTGAACTTTGGCACTAGAAAGACATACTCCACAGGGCTGGTGCCTCATTAATACAGCTACAGCACTGCAACCCATGAAGGAAGAAATGGGGGAGGAGGACTGTGCTAATTTAGCTCTGAGTTCCACAGGAGAGAATGTCACACTCACTCCCCCTCAGCAGTGGGCTTTTCATATGGCTGCATCCAGGATGACTGGTGGCTGAAAAGAGAAATTGCTACTGCTGGGAGAGAGCAAGCCAGTCACTCATCAGCCCAGTGCCTTTTTGCTGCTGTCCTTAACAGTGGTACACCTCCTGCCCTGTTAAAATACTGTCCCTTCTTACCTAGTCCAGGCCTGGGTTGAGGAAGGATGTATTTCCTTTGTAGGAAAAAGGACAGAAAGAGGTATGCTGATTTCAAGTTGTGAGTTTTTGTTGAAGACATCTATCAAAGTGAAAGATCATTGTGGTTTCTCAAAAACAGGGTTTGCTTAATAGCCCTTTATCCTTTAGTGAACAAAGGGAGTCAAATATGTGTTTTGCTGTGAACCCTGTAGGCAACATTCGCCTGATTTATGCTACATGTACTTATCCCGTGCTGCTTCCTCTGCTGTAACTTACAGCCCAAGATTATTCCTCTTCTGTTTTCCCAACAGAAAAAACAAAATGGTTGTTTTCATCTTGGGGTCTGTAAACCCTTATATGAACAACTTCCAAGAGATCCACTCAAAACAGCTGGGCAAAAATCAAATCCACCACTCTACTAATGCATGACATCCGTTATCACATGGGGAGCTGAGTTTCTACTGAAAGATTTTTAGTAGTCTACACACTGGCTGGCAAAAAAAAAGAAGTTTAAAACCACTGCAGAAGCTAAATACACCCAAATAATATCTGCATGGTCAATAGTAGAAGACAGATAACCCTTGAGAGAGACTATGAAAATTAAAGGAAAAGAATATGCACAGAGATATATCCCTTGGGATTTTATTGTCTAAAATAAAATAAAAGGGAGAACTGATGAAAATATAAGAAAAATTGGGGAGTATCAGATGTTAACAGGAAGGGTAACAATGAAACCACACCATGGGTTAACTGGCCACAGTTTTCTCTATTTACAAATAATGTAACCTTAACAAAAGAGAACAGGCAGGAAGGCAAGCCAACATTTTATACCAAACAATTATTAATGCACCGTCTGAACATTAAGTTAAGGTTCTGTAATGAAGCTAACAGTCTGTGGAGATGGTTCAGTCATAAGACTGTTCTCAGCTTAATGGGTGCCATAACCATTAAAGATGAAACACAATATTTGGGAGGCAGGCTAGATACAAAGCAGAAGAACATCACAGCAAACAAAACATAAAAAAAGCTCTTGCTCCATTCAGGCTCGGCACTGCAGAGCAGGATGAAAAGAAAACACAATACTAGTTTCTCACTATATCCCCCACTGTTCTCACTTCTGGAAACTAAGGCTGAAGACACTCAAAAGACAACCATAGCTTAGGTTATAAGTCTTCCACGGTTCCCTCTATAGTTAATGGATAGAGAAATCTCCCCCGAAAGAATAAATAGAGCAGAAATTTGCCTGCGATTTTTTTGTATCCTCTAGGATAACAGATTAGAAGTTTCTGACAAGACAAAAGACAGAGCTTCAACACAAAGGGACCTGGCCATAAATTTGAGGACAGAGCAACCAAACATCAGGAAGTTCAACACAGCCAAGTGCAAAGCTATGAACTCAGGGAAGAAAAACCCCAGGCACCTGTGAGGGCAGGAAACCAAATGGGACCCTGCCAAAAGGGTCCTGAGGTTACCCTGGGTGCCACATTAATATCAACCAACAGTGCACTCGTGGCACAAATTAGGCAAATGACCTCATTAAAATAAGCATGCCCAGCAGATTGAGGTTATTGTCCCACTCCAGTCAACCCTGATCAGGCCACACTTGCAGTACTTCAGCCACTTCTGGGAAGAAGGGTGAGATCAAGATGGATGTGGAGAAAATGGAGACAGTCCAGTCTCTAAGAATGGTCAGGGCTCAGGGTACATGGCTTGTGAAGAGCAGGTGAAGAACAGAGGTTGTCCCACCCTCAAAAAAGGGGTGATCCATCAGACTAAAGAAGGGATGATCTAGTGCAACTACTGCTAGGGAGGTTAAAGACACAAAGCCAAACTGTTTTTGAGAGTGGCAGGCAAAATAATGAAGCATGAAAACATTCACAAACATTGTCTATCCCCACTGGAGCCTCACTACTGATGAGTTTGGGAAGACAAGTGTCCCCACACAGAACCAAGCAGTGTGAATGAACCTCTCTGAACCTGCAGGAGCAAACAAAGCCTCAGCTCTCTTTGGCCTTTCTATGGATTGTGTAAGTTAGAAAGAAAAGCTCACTGCTGTCTTTCACCAAACCATTAGTTTTACAAACAGTGCTTCAAAGTGAGAATCAGCCTCACACCTTGCAACAGGAAAAGGAAAGCCTTTGAAAATAATGTGGCACAGAATACAGGTATTCATCACCTACATTAGGAGTCTCTAGATAATAAGCAAGTTAATGGTGGCAGTAAATTTCAAGTTGGTTATTGCAGGCTGGGGAACAAACTAAGCCTGTGGGATGGTTAGCAAAATAGACCTAGACATCATGTGACTCGTAACTGTAGATCTCAAGTCTTTGGCAGTATTTTTTTTTAATTGTTTTCAATAGTGGAATACTGAATTTAAATGAGACTGGATTTTAACCAGCAGTGCACATCCACTATGGGAGGCAGAAACTGCACATTTAGTAGGAAAGTAATCTGAATATGTGCCCAGAATTAAAAAAAAAAATTAAAAAGGTGGAGGGTGGAATTGTTTGAGGGTTTTTTTGAACACATTCTAAGGTTTATTTAGTAGAATACTCACAGTCCTCTCCCATATTTATGGTGGGGTTTTTTTTCTATTTCTGCATTGCTTGAAAACCAACAGATCCAGGAATGTTGCAAAATAGTAAGAGAAGGTATTTCAAGCTACTGGACTTAGCTTAAAGCATAAACCACAATATTTGACATCCCAAAGAGAGTTTGTTATTCAGAAACTTTTGGAAGTTCAAGCGACTTACCCAGTATTCATCACGTAAACATCCAAAATTGCCAAGGCTTATCTGAACAGAACTGCTTTGTGACTAACACAACACTGACCACCCATGTCATACCTGGAGATTGACTGAAGCACCGTGCAAACCACAGATTTAATAATACATATCCCTCTCCTTGCTTCTGTCTCTCCTGGGACTACTGTGGTATGAAGATTTTATCAGAAAGACTGCAATAGCTTCAGAGGCAAAGAAAGGAATGAGCTACAGAGGCCATTCCATACAAACACTGCTAAAGCCCATTGTTAGCATCTCCAAAATAATCAGCCTTCATTTCTGAGATTCAGAGCCCCCTTCTCTCCCCAAGAGTACATTCTCCCAGGGTGGATCTCAGTAGTAGTGCTCCTGTTTTTAAGCACTGCAGGGCTTATAGCATTTCTGAATAACCTCTCAAGAGATCACAGCAGGGTAACTCCTGCCCTGTGTTTCTGATCTGTACCGCTCTACGGGGTAAATGAAGTGGCAATTGGTTGCTGGCTTGGATGTGCCAGTATGGGCAATAATATGAGAATAAAATTGTTCTGTACTGACCAAATTAGAAATGAGTAGCTGAACGTACTTGAATTTATGCCAGTAGTCTTAGTAAGGTAGGGCAGAAACCGAGCAGTGACTTATGAGATCTGCCATCATCACCCAAGAGCTTGTTTTATAAATAATAGTTGATTGGCAGCAACTCAAAGAGTAAAAGACAGAAAGATTAATCCCCAGTTAAAGGACTTAGCAGCGTTGCTCCTTGTTGGAAGAAAGGATAAATTACAAGTGACGAGGTCGGGAAGCACGTGGTCCTGCAGGCTTTGGAGAGGAAAGGGCTCTGGGGGGAGAAAGGCAACTCACACGTTTTTAGTGGGACAGGCTGGGAGAGGGACGTGAGGGGGCTGTTCAGCCAGGGGCTGGGCACTGCACAGGAAGCAGGAGCAGCACACAAACCCAGAAGGGCTTTCTGCTGAGCCAGTGTCAGAGCTTCTCACGCTATCAGTGCAGACAAGCACTATAAACAGTGAGCAAATGCCCACAAAATACATACACACACATTAACACATAGAGCAGCATGCACCTTTCTAAATAATTTCGTGAGGCTCATCCAGAGCTGTAGCAAAATCCTGATCTTTTATGAGGAGACCACTGCAGGGAAAAAGACCCAAAGGGCTTGTCTAGTAACTATGAAGTAAGCACTTCAAAAGAAAGAAATCAGATTTCTCCATCTGTTTTTACCTAGTACAAAGGAAACACGTTCTTAGGTAATGCACTGAAAGATCAGGAAAAATACCTTGACTATCCTTCCAAGCCCTACAGCTTTCAGGGACAAAAATACTAATTTTGCCTTCACTAAATAAATCAGCACCTTAAATAATTCAATCAATTAACAAGACAAGCCTGTAGCTAAAGATATCACCATGAACAACAGGTAGTAAAAATCAGAATTCTCTTTTCTTCCCTCTGAAGGTCTCTGCTGTAAATGTCAGGTGGGAGGCATGATTGTATTATATGCAAATAGCTTTTCTCACTTAGGAAACGTGCTGATACAGATAATCAGATTCTAGCCATGACCAACCCACTTTAACACAGAGGGGAAAGTCTCCCACAACAGGATCCCTCCAGCTAAAAATTTTTATACCCTATGATGAACAACAATGCCTTATATCCAGAGATCCCACACTTGATCTATCAGCATAACTACTGGTGTTATTTCTGAAAGGCCTAACTGGCCTCTATGAAATTACACAGCTATTATTTCTGCTTAGCAGTGATGAACTACCAAGGGCATTGCAAAGACCTAAGTCTTAATAAAGTTCTACAGTCTACCTACTGATTTACCAAGCAGCAGATAGGTGCAGTTTGATAATAATTTTGCAGAAATCTGGTCCCTGCACAAAGCAGAAGCTCAGCAATAGTTTAGCAAAGCACTCACAGATGAGAAAAATGCAGGATAGATAAACCACTGAGCCATCAGGCCATCTATTGCCCAAGAATCCAAACTAACAATCTTAAAATTATGAAAAGTTCAGTTTTCTTTTTGTCATAGCCTAAGGCAGAATTCAGCATTCATCTCACCCTGCTCACAACAAAACTCAGGTCAGCTCTCTTTTCCCTTCTTGTGCCTTCTCTACCTGTGAAATTTGGATGAGCCATAGATAACCCAGGCTGCAGATCTTGCAGCAGATAGAAGATGAAGCCCTACCTGGTGCTAGAAACATTTTGCACACTGGAAGATTTCTATCTGCCAGCCTCTCACGCTCTCTTTTTCTACCAAAACTAGAAGCAAGAGTTGTTACGACACCAAAAGAGAAAGAAGACAATTTTCTAAGTTATATGCCTGCTTACCATTTCAGTTTTGATGCCTTTCAGGCTTTGTCACAACTTTGCCATTACTCTCTACAATTTTCTAGAATTGCCATAAAAAAGTCAAACGTTGTTGCTTTGAAGGAATATTTCAAGGTTGAAGCAATATTCTAAAGCAAGACACTGCACCCTATAATTCTTATTCAGATGATCACCACTGAGTCAATTTAAGGAGACAGTAAACTGGGGATAAGAGCCATCAGCTGCAGTGGTCAAATGGCCTTTTACTCAGGGAGCTGCACTTGAAAGCAAAAAAGTACAGAAGGGCTGCACACATACCTGTCCTTTCCTTTTCTTCCAATTCATTGAAATGTAGTCCCTTTGGGGCTTGTCCTTTGCAAGGCAGACTGTAAATCCATGCAGCAAGTAGCTACACCATGCCTTTAATGGTAAAGGCCAAATAATCACTCATAATCACAAGTATCAAGAGTTTCATGAACATCAGTAAAACACTTTATCTGTAGACTAACAGATTAACAGAGATTTCAAGCAACTTCCTGTTCTGTTACTTTCTGATATTTAAAAGTAAAGACTCTACAGCTCATTTCTATCAGAGTCTCCCATATTCCCTTAAGTCAGGGGCAATCCTCATAGGGTCTTTTAGCCAGGGCAAAAGTATTCTTTTAAGAGAATAGATAATCCAGAAAGGGATGGAGATTTCCTCCATGGAAACACAAAGGGAAGAAACTGTGAAGTTATTTCATGAAAGCAGTTTGTTTCATTTGTATTGAACATGAAATTAAATGCTCCAAGCAGCACTGAAAACAGTAATTATCTTCAAGTAATATCAGTGACATTTTTCACCAAAGTATGCATGGTGTTGGGTCTTGAGCTACAGCAAAATAAAAAGCAGCCAGGGGACTGGCTGAGAGGGAAAGAGAAGGTGTTTTATTTGGTTGGGTTGTTTGTTTGGGTTTTTTTAATAAATAAAAATTTCAAACTACATCACCCATCAGGTATTTTTGAACAAGAACTAATCTTTGTTGATGCTTTCTGGTTTGACTCAAGCAATTTAATTCAGGATGCTGATGTTCTTGCTGTAACCAGGCTGGTAGCAGAGCTTTCCAAACCCATCACCAAGGCATTACAGCGATGCTGCATCTGCTTCACATCTGAGGTTTTTGAGACACCACCTGCTCCAACTGGAATATCAGTCTCTGTAAATTCAGACCTAGACACAGCCACTTCAGGGACTGTGCCCTGCACTCTGCACAGTCTGTGGCATTCCCAGAAGAGAAAATTTTTACTGGAGGCATAGGTTGTCAGAGAACAAAATAACATTTAATGAGTTGGGAATATGAAATCTTGCAACATTATGTAAGTATTGTTTAGGATATTTTCCATTCCAGTGACTTAGAGGCAGAGATACAAAGGTAACTGATTTACTTTAAAAAAATTCAAAATCTGCCAGACTTTCCAGAACACAGAAACTTTTACTGCTCTTTATCCTTAATTTCCAAAGGTTTTACAAGCCAAAAGACTTTCTCCTCTCTAAGAGAAGACAGCTGTGTGCTTTACAAGACTCGATAGATTACCCTGCCATGTTTTCTAGGAGATCACAGTGGTTTCAGTGTATCAGGCTGTCCTCAGCTGACAGAAGGCCATAAATCTGCTCAAGATTTACTGCCTCTCCCTCCAGGGAAGGGAGAAATCACCACAAGAAGAAAAGGTTCAAGCACATAAAGGGAGAAATCTGTCCAAGCAGGTTCAGGTTTCAATATTCAGGACAGTATGGGAAGGGAGGGATGCCTTTGGAGCTCCATCTCATAGCACAGGCTGTGGACTGCAGGAAGAGCATGCTGGCAGCAAAATCCTTGTTATTTCCAATGGTTTGGTCCCCAAGGGCAGTGACACAAATGAGACAGCCTCATGCTGTGGTGCACTTTCAAAAGAGGTTGCATTTTATTTTGTCCATGGGTGGATAGTACTACTGCCAGATCCACACACCCAGTGGCAGAAAGTTCATCCATTTCAACAGAATGGAGCAAAATAGATGTTTTAAAAGAGCAAAAAGTCACACACAGCATGGGTAAAATATGTTCTTGTGTCTGGTTGTGAAAGCAGAGAAGTAGAAAGAAGGTGCAGGATCATTGACAATAGGTTGCCATTCATCAAAGCACAGATGTTTACAAGCTCCAATTAATACTTTCAAAATGCTAGCACATCAGGTAAATTAAGCTGCAGCTCTAAGAACCCTCAAACTTGAAGCCTCACAGTAGGCCATTTCAGGACAGACAATGTGGTTATTTCAAGCAATTGAATGACTCCTGCCAAGATAAACGATATTCAACAAATCAGAGGTGGAAAAGCAAGAACAGGATCAGTACTGATGTTGAGAAAATAGATTTGCAAGTTCTTATACAATGTTGAACAGAAGAACTGCTCCAAGAACAAAGCTGTCTGTAAGTCTAATGCTGAACAAGTACATGATGCTCTTAGCAGACAGCACATATTTGTTTACAGTAGCTGCAAGAAACAGACTACTAAACCTAAGTCTGATTTCAGGCTTCTGGCAATTGGTAGTGCCAAATTAAGTTTGTCCTATAATGAACAAGATCTTGGCAAGTTCCCCAAGACACAAAGTGCTGAGCAATTGTGTCCCTTCAGAGGGCATGACCTCAGCCAAAGATCTGCACCTCAAATCCACTTGGATCCAACCCTCATGTCCCCTGGGTTCCCAGGACAGCATCTGTAGCCCACGGGGTGATGCTCATTTCTGCTCAGTCAGTTCTAGCACAGGGGAATCATTAACTGTTCTCCCTGCCTCCTTAGGACTTGAGCAGGCTCTCCTTGCACCTTTGCTGCACAATGAGGATTAATAACAAGCAGAGCAGAGCAAGAGGGAATGGAAACCCTGCCAGCAGGACCTGTGGGAGGCACTGAGACTGAGATGAAGGTTGTGATGCTCACCTGCTGGATCCACAGAGGCCTTGGAGCAAGACAAGTGCCAGATCACTGTGCCCTGAGGGTGGATTGGGTGCTGTCTTGCTGCTAAGCTCTTTCTTCCCCATCAGAGTAGCTGTGAATATTTTGGCAATTTATAGGGTTGGACAGATTCCATGGAAAGGAAAAGGGAACACTAAATCTCTGACCCACACTCTCACACAGACTTAGTCTTCCCATTAATTAATAAACTAGCCTGCAGCTACACTATCCTCAATTTTTAAGATGTGATGGGCCAGAGAGGTCCCTTTAGACAGGAAGGGCAGCACAGGAAAAGCAAAGTAACAATCCTCCAACTGCAGTTTTTAGTAAGCACTCTGTAGGTTATGTAACACATTCACCTGGACAGATAAATTTTACAGCTAATTACTACAGGCATGTCTTCATGCACCCAAATTTAACTATCAGAAAAGGAAAGCAGCAAGTCTCTTAAGAAAAGTTAAGTCAGTCTCAGTTTTTAAATTACTACAAAGGTGTTTAAGGATGCTGTTCCAGTCCAGAAAGCTCTAGGGGGAAAAAAAATGAATTGGCCCTATCTTCATTTGTAACAGAGTCTAGTCTTCCATAAAGGGATTTGCTTACATAAAATTATTTTCATATCTTTCTCATCTCAGAATAGTAGAAACAAGTTCTTATAATGCCTGACCACCAAAATTTTGTAAATAGCATGAGCTACTAAATGTATCCATGAATTATCGCTTTCATCTGCAAAACATCTTTAGAGTCTTCATTTTTTTAAGCATTGTTTCAATTAGCTGTTTGCTACAGGTCATTCCTCCTCCCCTGGGGCAGCTCAACTTTCACTGCTCTGATGAGTAACTTCTGCCCAAAGGAGCTTGCTTTCAACTGAGCTCTGCAGAATAAAGTGATAACCAAAAAAAGTAGACCAGAAGCTCATTCTGCATGCTCAGTGCTCTCCCCCCAGCTACTGTTACCTCCTGCCACACCTGAGCACACAACTGGGATAAGGAATGTTGGCCAGAAAAAGAACTAAGAAGCCTCTTCCTTGCTAACAGTCCTTTCATAATACACTCACTAGCTGTACTCATAATGGTTTGGATATCCTAAGCTATTTACAGCTGAAAACTGTTTCTTACTGAGCACTTTATTCTTATGGAATATATTGTTTCAAACTGCCAAAACTGTCTTCTGAAACAAATTAATTTGCGTAGCTTTATGGTCTGGTCGTGTAAATCAAGGTAGTTGTAAGCTATGGTCTATCAAAACAATCTGAAAAGATGCAAGTTAATTTCCTTCTGGAAAACATATGCTGTGCTTTGTTTACAGCAAAACCAAGCTGCAGTTACATCCACTTTGCAGACCATGTGTACCAGCTGATGCCCAGCTCAGTCATATTCCCCTAAGTAAAAGCAAATCTTACAGCATCTGATCTATAAGGAAACACAAGGACATATTTCCCCTTACATTACTCAGATATTTAAATTCATGGAAAGCTGTTTGTGACAGCTGTCAATGGCTCCCTGGAACTGGCACCCATTGTATCGAGCAGAGAACAGCATTTCTATGGCAACCGCCTCACCACGTTACAAAAAACGGATGAACAAAAAGCATTCATCACCTTCTGCATTTTCTCTTTCCTCAGGAGCACCTTGTCTTTCTGTTCTCCCAACTCTCTAGGGCCAAGATAAGAGGGGAACAGTTCCAGTCAAACTCTATAGAAGTTTCTGGCTGCTTGGCCACTTGGTCACTAAAGCTCTGAACCGATCCTTCCTAGAGATCTGTGTTATTATTCCTGCCTCTCCTGCTGGCCCACAGCAAGGCACAGCCAGCTGTCCCCCTTTTCCTGGGACATCAGGCTTCCAAGGATCTCCACTTTATCTCTGCCAGAGGTAAACCCAGCCAGTGCCACCCTGGGCTGGCTGCTACCACCAGCTGCCTGGAGGGAAGAAGGTTGTGGTTCAGCAGCTTTTTCCCCCAGAGGCCTCCAGAAAGGCATCACTCGTGTTTGTTCTGCTCTTCTAAATGCTCCTGTGTAATGCAGCTCGTGTAACACGGAAGAAATTGCTGTGAGAAATGCAGTCTGACAAGCAGGAGGGGCTGGGGAAGAAACACTGGACAGCAGCATCCCCAGGGAGACTGGCCTTCGTGCTGTATATTTGCACCTCTGCTTGCTGAGACTGCAGTGATCTGAATGCAGAGCAAAGCTGCTCAGATTTCAGAGTTTCTGAAGAAGAAATGTAATGGTTATTTTTAACAAGTTCTTCTCTAAAGCAGGAAGAGACCTACCTTGGTTTTTATTTTTTCCTCTTCTTCCAAAAATGCCCACTTTGGTATCCCCAGAGAGAGAAAAGTATTTAAAATATTATGTGCTTATACTCCATTCCTCTTTGAAAAGGACTATAAACAGCTACATCTCATCCTGCAGCTCAGACTGGCTATCATGGAAAGACAGGCAAACAGCATGATTCAACCATTCTTACTTTCAAGGTCTTTTCTGAAAGATGTTCAAACTTTTGCCATTTTCAAGACTGAAACCTGTCAGTCACAACCCCCACATTTCTTTATGCTCTGTTCAAAACACAAGATATGTGATTTCTTCTGTTAGGGAACTTCTACAGTTTTTTTCAAAGATTCAGAAAGTTCTGTCTTATTTCACTCCTCTTTTGCTCCAGTGTTCAAGTAGTATCAGGGTGCTCAGACTTAGAAACACTGCACTGACCTTCTCTAAACATGGACATGCACTGGGATGGATTTTGGGTTTCCAAACCTGCTGTGTACCACATGAACTCTATTAACAGCTTTGCATACTGTATTTGTACTTGACTTACTTGGCTTACTACTGAAAATGTCATTTTAAAATAGTTGTTTTAAACATTCCCATTACATAGCTAATGGATCGCCTAAACCATTAGTCCAGCAAATTAAAAAAAATCAAGCCAGTAAAACCTGCTTCCTTAGCAAATTTCTCTCCTTATTTGTCCTTAAGGATCACTTACTTTGTATATATGCACACAACATCTTTCAAATAATCTAGCTTTCCCCAATCATTCAGCATTAGCTGTATGCAAGGTTATATTCATTATATCAATGAAATTGCTCATCCTTTAGGACGTCCCACAAAAATTAAAGCAATAAGTCTTGTAATTGCTGCTTTAAAAATAGCTTTATATTTATCACCAAAAAAAGGCATTACTAAGAAAACACATAACACATTTAGTGTTGTGCTGTTACTGCTTCATGCTGCAGCATTATGCTAATCAGCTTTCCTGTACAAATGAGGTTTATAGGATTTGAAATAAAGAGGAAAGGATAAACTGGAGAACTGATATTCTATTAATGACCTGCAATACCATTATTGCAGAACTAACATGATTATTGCAGAAACTGTTGCTCATCTACGCTGAACTGTAGTATCCCAGATGGCATTCTAGAGGATTGGACTGTTCTCTAAGGAAAAGAATGTCTGGAGAGGGTCTTCATCATCCTGTAAATTCTTAAAATCAGCAGGGAATTCACAGAAAATTAATGTGACAAGATTTTATACATATATATATATATATTCCTATATTTTATATCTATAGAGAGAGAGAGAGTAAGGAAAATTAATATCAATATTCCAGTGTTGGTTGAGAGCACTCACTTGTTGGCTCCTGAGGGCAGGCAATTCTGGGAGCATTTTGGAGGAACTAACCAGTTTGAGGAAGGCCAAGCAGAGGCTGTTGCTCAGGTACAGCAAGGTAGGCAGTGATACTGTAAAAAGTGAAACTTCCTCTGTTTCTGGGTGCACAGGTCTTAGAAATCCCTGCCAGCCATCCTTTTTAAACACAAAACAACTACACAGTAACTCCCGAAGTTCTTCCCCATAATACAAAGGCGTCATTGCAATGCAGGAGCTTGAGGACCTATGGAGCAGCAATTTGAGGACTTTATCAGATAGAAACATTCATTGTATTACTTGATAATGAAGAAAAGCCTTTTGCTTACCAATATTATTAAAAGTGCTACAATGCAGGAAATATTTAGGACTCTCCTATGTTTCCTACTAGCCTAGTATTTCTAACCTTTAAATCTCAAACTCTAGGTCAAAAGAATGAGCAGGAAATTGCAGTAAATTGTCAGGCAGCACAACTGAATAAGACAACAACTAATCTGATGATGAGGGGGTAAAAATTGGATAAGCCTTTCAGAACAGATGTCTCTTCAACAATCCCCCGTTACGCTGGTAAAACAGTTAATGTAATTTTGAACCTGGCAAGAAACTTTAAACAGCTCAATTGGACATTTCCTGCAGAGAAGTTTATAAAATACTTCTGGGCTGAACTGAGAAATAAACTCATGTAGGATGTTGCTTGACTTAATAAATTTTACACTGATATAAGAAAATTAGTCTTAACTGATCTGAAACTACCAGGAAGCCAGTCTAGCAGCATGCATTACCAGAAGTTACTTTCTGCAATAATTCAATTACAAAAAATGCTAGGAACAAACATGACTTCAAACACAGATTAAGTGTCAAAGTCCCTTGAAGCCCATAGCAAGCACCAGCATATTAGATCAGCCAGGTCATAAAGAGAGTGCAAGACACTGTGTACCAGCTTCCCACAGCAGCATCACTCAAAACTGCCAGCTCAAAATAATGGCCCAAAGGAGCTTTTCCAAGTTATTCATGGATCACTTGGGAGGAAGGATGTGAGAGTTTTTGGAAATTACTCCCAATGGCACTGGCGTGGGAAGGGTGAGGTAACCAAGACCCACATGGGGAGGATGACTCCAAGCCTGCTCCTTTAGACTTCCCCAAAATTCTGTGGGCACAGCAGGTGGGGGCAGCAGGGCAGAGGGAGTAGGCACCTCACCTGGCCCAGGGTAGGCTGGAATCCATGAGCTGGGAACACCAAGCTGTGGTGTCCAAGAGGACTACAGAGCAGGGAGGAGATTCCCCACTCCCCTATATCCCTGACAGCTTTTGCTTTGTCAAGGATCCATGGCATGCACTAAACTCTAAAAAGTCCCACCAGCAATGCAGGAGGCAAGAAAGGGTGATTTTATGCAGGACTCCCAGCTCTGGGAATCAGGGGTCCCATCTTTGGCTCCAGTTGCCTCTTTCAGGCTGTGCTGCTTCCTCACAACCCCCTACAACAACTTCTGCTACCACCTCCCCTTCCACCCACCAGTGCTACTAGGAAGAAAGCCTATTCCTTTTTTGGGGAAGCATTGTTTGGGGATTTTTTAGCATGTTTAAACACCCCTATATACCTGTGTGTTTATAGACATTCTTCAATGTTATGCACACACAGTGTTTCCACACAGACACATTCTTCAGAACTACCATGCAAATGCTTCACAGTTAAAGTTCTCTGCCTTCAAATGCCAAGGTCTCCCCAGTGATCCCAAATACTCACACATCTGCTGCAATTTCCTTTGAGAGACACTTCTTTCCTCCTGGAGGAAATTTATTAAAACGCTGACTTTTCATTTAGGACACTTTCTAATTAAGTACCAGCCTTTAAAGCTTCTGCCTTCTAAGACTTATTGTTCTTTGCACAAGTTGAGAAGGCAATCACAATTCATTGTCTTTATAGAGACACATATTGGTTCAAAAAAAAGATATATATATTTAGTAGCTTGCAGTTCCATGTCCTTGAAGTTAGAAGTGCTTTTATAGTTTAATATAGGGGAATAGCCAACTTTTACTGTGCTAGACACAGGCCCTCAACACATCCCAATGTCCATGGTGCGTTTTAAAAATATATATAAATTCTTTGAGATTGTAATTACTTCGTTGAAGACTCACTGAAAGTTCTTTAGTTCCATAAATTGGGCCATTACCTCACCTCTTAGATTTCCATATTCTCATTTATGAGAAACTGATTATTGCCAATAAGATAAAATCCAAGTGGCACCATATACAATTTTCCAACTAGAGGAGAGAGGGAACTGGAGAATTTTAATGCCAGAAGTATTACAGGAAAGCACCTATTTTATGAGCGTAACACAAACGGGCTGAAATGAGGTGAAGCCTAAGTTCTCTTGCTTTTCCACTGAGTTGCCTCTTACAAGGGTATAAAGACAGCTGGTGGACCCTAATGGGATAAATTCCCCAGAAGAGGTCATCTCAATGTTGGCATTACTACACACATCCTAAAAATTGCTCCTTGCATGCCCTGCTCTGTTGGTTATCTCCACTGATGAACCTCTGCAGCTCTGAAATTTTCATGCCATTTCTACATCCTTCTCTGGCCTTCACTGTGTAACACCACAACGGACACGATAAATGGTCTGCTTGGAAATCTTATCTTTCAGCTTTCTAATACTGTTCTCTTGGGCAGGGTTCATTTCCTTTAGCTCTAGAGGGCCACACTGCACACTTCTATACCTGAGTCAGTCCTCCCAGGCTCCCCTTTATAAGGGGAGAAATAGGCACCTCCAAGGGAAATTTCACCTGACTCAACTGAGACAGCTACTTCAGGCTGAGAATAACTCTGCCCTAGAGGTGACTGCTTCTCTGCATAGGGTGACAATTAAAGAACACATGGCTTCATTTAGTCAGTGAAATCCCATCATTTGTGGTTTAAAATGTTATTTTCTCCCAATGTTCCCAATGTGGAGCATGACACCTGGGTAGTGAAATCTCACACAGTCATAAGGGGAGCCTGTACACAGTAACCTGCTGGAGAGTTTTCTCTCTAAAGAGCTGCTTTTCTTTTGAGGGTGCAAACCTGACATTTCCCTGGAGAAGAAAACCACCAGTTTGCTCTAATTAATGTGGCTGAATATATGTACTAAAATGGACTTTGTCCATTTTTCACTCTTATGTTCAAATATTTGACACAATACTTCACACTCTTAGGTGCCTATTTCAATCCAAAACACTCTCTGAAGAGCACTTACAGCTAATTGATTTGTTGTAACTTACTTCCAGCTTGCTCCAGCATGGTACTTTTTAAATTTTGAACACAGCAGAAGGCCCTCCTGGGAGAAAAGCTTCTCTGAGCTTCCCCATGGGGTTTTCAAGCCACAGCTCACAGATGAAGGAGCAATGGGAAGACAAACACCACCTCCAGCCATGCTAGAGGTGCATGAGGCAGCTGTCACTCCCACACACCTCCTGAGTGACTGCATTTCATCCTTTTGACCACCACTGACAAGGAGACAGAGTGCTCCCTGAAGTTTGTTCCTTTGGGATTTATAATATGGCTGGCTGCTAGGGCCATTCCTCTCCAGAGCTTATAAGTAGCAGTTTCCTAGAGGGAACAGAGAGGTCACTTTGGGAACTGTCTGACTTTTCCAGTCCCCAAGTCCAGTGTAATCAGTGCAAAACAGACCCACCTAGGTTTTATTTTGTCCATACACTCAAGCAAGGCACCACAGTGTCAAAATAAACATCAGCAGTGGATCTTTCTCCACTACCAGGAGCTTAGGCCTAGGGATAACTTTTTCCAACAGATTAAAAAAAAAAGAAGAAAAAATTATTTTAAAAAAAGCTGTTACTTTTAATCCTTCATGTAGCTTCTGCTAAGAAACACAAGCTCACTGTTGCAGCATGGGGGTAAAGCTCAGCCTAAGAGAGGAAGCTGACAATGTTAAGTGTGCTTGAAGACAGCCTACCAACTACACAGGTTGCTCCAACTTTCCTTCCTGAATTTCACATGTTTGCTTTGCTTCTTGTGTTGCCAAATACACTAAGGATAATGCCAGATCCCTTTGTGGCAAGGATAACCTACCCCAGAACAACACTGGTGATGCCTCATCTAGTGCTGGGTCATCTGCCATCCTTGGCAGAAAAGTCTCTTTTCTGGTCCCAGTGCTTTCAAACAATCTCTCTTGCCAACAGCACTGGAAGCAAATATGTGCCACAGTTTAACTTCAGCCATGTGAAACAGAAAAAGGATCAACTTTCAAGTTAAGCACCAAGTTGACTTGAGAAGGAGCAGACTGTGGCCTTTTGAAGCACAGTTATTTTCAGTCACACTCTTGTTTCTGGAAAAATATATTTTCTTACTGGAGAATAGAAGACTTGGAAAGAAATTCTACAAAAATTATCTTTCATGGATACATCCTTGAGCTACACCTTTTTATCTAAGAGATTCTTGACCTGTAGCTCTGCCTTGGCTAGAAGAAAACCAAGGATCTCCTTCTGTCTTACTATCCTGTAGCATACCTACAAATACTTAGTCAAAGAATTTTGAGGTTGCTTGGAGAGAAGTTTACAGCTTCTGGCCAGCCAAATTGTCTTTAAGTTACTTATACTTTGCTCTCTTGTTCACTAGCAACAAAGAAAATTACTGCAGCCTTGTACAAGTCATGGTGAACACATTGATTTGCCATGTCTGAATCCCTGCTTTAGCAGTTTAAGTTTTAGATGACTTTGCCTGGGAGGAGGCACCTTTTGGGAGGGGGATTGTGATGGATCAATTAACAGGATCAATCAGCATGTGATTTCAGCTCACCCTGTGCATCCATCAAGGCTCCCAAGGACTGGTGCAAAGTGGGTTGTTCTATTTTACCAGCTTGCACCTTCAAAAACCTTCCTGGCACTACCACACCTGAGTGAAACAATAATTTCTTCGAGGTAAAAAACCTTACACATGCAAAGTGCCACTGAAACCAGTATGTCATTCTTAATGGTAAGCTGCTTGTCTCAGACAGCTTCTCCGCATCCTGGATACCCATTACATTTCCAAATGGCTCTGCAGGCTTAACAAATCACCTCGTGAAGTTCAAGCAAGAGCTCACAAAGTCCTCTGTAACCTTTCAGTGCACTTAGGCGGGGTTTCTACCTGACGGATCAGAGGCAGTGGAGCCGAGAAGCAAATCTCCTCCCCAGGAGATGCATCAGGAAGGATTTGCTGCTGGGTTCTCTGCTGCAGAACTAATGGACAGTGCTCATGGCTCAGACTACTTGCAGACTGTGCAGAGATTGGCAGGGAAAATGTGACCAACTTGCTGCTGCCAAGGGCTATGGATTGGGAAAGGCGGCCAAATGGGAGCATTTGGTCAAATTGCACGGAAAGATGTTCTAAAAGCTCTGTGAAACGGGGGACTGAGCTCAGCTTCTCTTCAAGATGCTTTTGCCACTGGAGCAAAAGCAAAGGACCTATTCTACCTCTCCTGGGGTATTAAGTCATCCATTTTTTATATTTCTTTGCAGCTAAAGCAAAAAGGCAAAATCTTGTCTTTAATTTTACTAGTGTCTGTGGTTTCTAGTAGATAAGGAAGGAAATGGCAGGCCAGGAAATATGTTACTTCTCTTACTGCTCATAGACACTCTACTGCTAATATTATCAAACATCTGAATGATTAATAAAATAAAGAAACCCAACAACTAATTTAAGTGCCATGTGTTGTTGGCAATCCAGATGTCCAAACACATAAAAAACGGATAATTAAAATTATAAGTATGTGAATTTTCCATTGCCATTCATTATTAGTGTCATAATTCTGTTTACTGAAGGAAGGGCTACATCTGCTTGATAGAAAAGGTTTATTTCATTAACTCCTTATATACAGGTAGGAAAATTGCAGTAATGCCTAGAGGAACAGGTGCACCATTAAGTCTAAGTATTGAAAATACAGTTAAATAGACAAATACAGTCCCTGACACACTGTTTGCAATACAGTAGAATAGGAAAACATCTTTTAACTACACTTAATTCCTTTAAATCACTTCCATTTTAGATACTTAGCTATAACATTTCTTAAGGTCGAGACTCCTTTGATTTAAATATTTAGGCGAGATGAAATGTTCTTTAAAGATATACAGGAAGTAACCTAGATGTTGAAAGGCTTTCTCAAGAAATTGGTGCATGAGGTTCTTTATCCAGTTTCATGGAGAACAGGAGATTTTTATGAGCTTTTCTCTGGCCATAAACAGAGTT
This sequence comes from Notiomystis cincta, assembly GCA_013398075.1. Taxonomy (NCBI): domain Eukaryota; kingdom Metazoa; phylum Chordata; class Aves; order Passeriformes; family Notiomystidae; genus Notiomystis; species Notiomystis cincta. The sequence continues at coordinate 21,359 of VZRX01019261.1, read as the reverse complement.
TTAGGAAAAGCAAGCAGCTGAATCTATGACTTTTGGCTAAAGTCAATAAATATAGGCAGTATGGTTGTTGTCTTTTCAAAAACTCTCCTATATATGACTACAGCATTAGCACTAAAAGCTTCTTTATTGCCAATAAAATATAATTTCTAACCACACAAAACCAAGTCCAGAAGGAGGCATGCGGATTCCTCACTCCCTAACAACTGAATTGTTAGTTCTCTAGAATCTCTAGCATGTCTACAGGAATAAAAATATCCTGATTGAACAGGACACAGAATTTGAACATGACTTTAATGTTCTGATCAAACGGCAGTAGAATTTTAAATGAAAAGCAAAGGCTTGAAACAGCAAGAACTGCTCAGACTGACATTTTTACTGTAGTCAGAAGAAAGTTCCTGTGCTCATCAGTCTCTTGTTTTGATAGATAAATGATCTAAATAGTGCTCTCCCAGCAGTCCCAAGCAGCATTTGTTAAAGGCAGTTACTTTTTAGACTACCTGCTCTGAGACCACACAGATAAATACTTAATAACACAGCTTATGAAAACTTTTCAAAGTCGACTGCCTTTCCTCTGACACACCTTTTGCTGGTTTTACATAACTGCTTTTAAAGTGCAAGGGCAGTAAACATCATCCATGGTAAACTGAAAATATAAAAATACCTATTCCCACATATAAGCAATTGCAATCTATAACACCACTTTTATTAGCAACCTGCAATGCAGCCAGCACATGAAGAAGCCTGAAGAAGTAACTGCTGTTATTATTATTTTTCTTATGAGTCTCTCATACAGTTGCAATCAAAAATCCAAATACTTCCTTCAGTTTCAGACTGGAAAATAACTTTGTCGTGCCACAGAGTCAAGCAAATTAGGAGCCCCCTGCTACCAGTTTCCTAAGCGGATGTCTCTCCTCAGCAATTACTCTGCAGACTTCTGTTAGCACAATACTGTCACTGACGCAGCCCAGCTTCCTTCTCAGGCATACTTCTCACCCACACAAAAAAATCAAGAAGGCACACTCCCAGCAGTTGAAAAAAAGGTCAAAAGCACCTCTTCCCTACTCTTACACATGGGAGCAAAAGAGACACAAAGACACCAACTTCCTGTAATTCGAAGACAGCTCGATATCCTCCTTCTGTAACAGCTATTATGGCAGTAAAAGATGTATAATCAAATTAGGCTGAAAAAAATGCATTATTAAGTAACAATCAAACAGTTCTTATCTTCAGACCTATTAAGGCTTACAAACCCTAAGCACTGATCTGGCAATTGTTCAGCCAGACACAGAAAACAGAAAAACATGTATGAGACCGTCAGCGGCACAGGACAAGGAGCCCGGGCTGGAGTGCCTCTATTTTTCCAGCTGTAAAGAAATTACTGGGGAGAAAGGACTGATAAACAATTTCCTTGTGTTCAAAGCATCTGATGAACAAACCCCTTTTTCATTGCACTTCATTATGCAAACAGGATGGGATGAGAGGAGAAGAAGGAGGACCTACTGTGTCCCCGCACACAGTGTTGCTGATAGCAGCTCCCTGAGGTTTCAGCCATTCACTGTTCCAGAGATCCAAACTTCTCATCATCACTTGTCTCTGAAAAGCTTACCTCGAGCAATGTGCAAGCATTTGACTGTGCTGACACCTGTAAATACTGAGCATTGTTATTTTTGAGTGGTTCTGCAGCTTTCTGGGGGTCATTACTGGCACTCCACACCACAGCAACCTTTGATAAAATTAAAGGGATGTGATTAAAGCAGCTCACACTCAGACTGAAGGAAGAACAACTGGAAGCTGCAACAGATTATGTGGGGTGGATACTTTCTAGCCTAAGTGCATTTTACACCTTAATTCAACCTCTCCATCTCAGGACTGTCCACAGAGCTGACAGTTTTCAATATTTTTACAAAGAACAAGTGCTGGCATGTCCATTTTACACACAGAGACATTGAAGTCATTCACTCACCAAGCTCTTCCGGTACACCATGAAGCACCATTTCTTAGCAGTCACAAAGGAACAGCGAGGATTCCATCACCCTGCTTGGCACCAGCTGCTGGACACTGCAGGGCACGTGGGATCCTGGGCAGGCAGGGTGGAGGCCAAGGTGGCAAGGAGGTGCCCTGGTAGAGAAGAGAGAAATCAGTTCAGGGAGGCAGGAAGGGGCCAGCTCAGTTGCTTGATTTGTATTGTCCTGCTCTGGCATCCAATAGGGACTTTTCCAAAACAGTTTTGGCACAAAAATCAACTTCTCCCAACTGAATAACAATCTCTGACATTTAAACAGATTCATCTATTCCACAAGCCTGAAGAGGCACATTTTGACACAGCTCTCAAAGTCGGGCAGAGGCAAACAAAAAGGGGCAGCTGAGTTCTCTGAGTTGGGCAGACACAGCTGTTTTTGTCCAGGATGACCCACATGGACATTACCTCTTGTTCTTACGAGTCTCTTAAACAGTTGCAGCCAAAAATCCAAATACTTCCTTCAGTTTCAGACTGGAAAATAATCCAGGATTACCCACACGGACACCAGCTCCACCATTCCGGCTGCAAAATCCACACAGAGAACATAATTCCTTCTTGCCACCCAACTTCAGCACTGCTCACTACAGGAAAAGGTAATTATCTGTTAATCATCACAGAAGTCAGAAGCCAACATAAAAGCAGCAGTTACATAAAAAAAAAACAAAACACAACAACAGACCATGTCAGGTACCCATTTATCTAAATTAAAATCTTTATCCATTTCAACATAATAAGGAGAATAAACCTACTGATCCCATTAAATACAGCTAAAAAACATCTTACAGCAATGCTCTTCATCATAACAAAAGGTTAATCTAATGATCCTGTGCCATATTTAATGGTTATAAGATGTAGCCAAATTTTATTTTGAGGGGTTGGTTTGTTGTGGTAGTTTTTTGTTGTTTTCTGTTTGGTTGGTTTTCTCTCAGGCTTGGGGGGGTTTGAGTCTTTTTTCAGTGCTTTTCTGTGCTTACTTTCCACAAAATATCTTATCTGTAATTGAGATAAGAGAAACTTTCATGATATTTAAAGGTCTGCAGCATTTTTTCCACTACTAGCTGAAAATAATAGGGAAGCAAGGACTTCATTGCATTAGAGCATTTTTACCTCCTACAACACTACCTCAAATCACAAGTTTTCTGTAAGCTCCTATGCTGTTTGCTATAGGTTTTTTCCCCAAATTAAAATTTGAACTTGGACTTAATATAGTTGATGAATTAATGCTTATGTCTTTGCAGTTTTCTTCCATGCAGTGTTGCCTATTATCTAGTGAAGAGAGAATATTGACAATCAATATTGTGGTCAAACCAGGTCCTACTGCAGTAATCAAAGGAAAATGTGCAAGTATATAATATAATATTCTTTCCCACACAACAGATTCCAAGATTTTAAGAAAAAGTTTGCTGCATGGCCTAAATTAGCACCTAATGATTTTTTTTTTTTTCTCATTAGGAGCATTATCAGAAACAGAGAGAACAAAGACACTTGAATAAACCCTTTGCAGGTGGACAATACTGTGTCTCCTTGTCTGGGTCTAAAATAATCCGTTTGAATTATCAGAAAGGAAAATAATCCTGTAGTAGAGGTCAAGTAACAGCACAGCCAGGAACTGCAGCTAATGGTGCTGGAACGTTTCATCCTCAAATCCCAGAGCTAAGCAAGTACAAACTGATGAAGCTTCCAAGTAAAAATACATATAATTTCTTCAGATGATGGCAGCCACATTCATTTGTCCTGTTCCAACAGCTGGTGATCTGGCTATTTCTCTTCAGTCTTACCTGAAGCCTTAGATACTCAGGTCAACTGATTAGAGAGAGCATCCTCCTAATGTGTGCATGTATAACCACCTGTGTCTTTTTAAGAAAGCCTCTAAACCTTGGGACTAGGAGGGGGATCAATTGATATATACAATCTAGTTACATCCTAAAGATCAGGAATCAAGACAAAAAAGGAGGAAAAAGAATCACCAGAATGTAATGTCAGCATTTAGGGGCCAAAAATGGGAAAAATCGAAATGAGGAACAAACCCTCAAGGGATTATATAGAAGTGGGCACTTGCCTGAATCTGTTCATTGCTCCTTTCCAGAAGGGTTAACATTTTAACATTCTTCAGCTTCAAAGAGCAAAGAAGCAGTCTGAACACAAAGGAAATGTAGTTTTCAATGATGACTCCTTAAAATAGAAAATACAGAAATGATGGGGGGAAATATGATGCAATATATACAAATGTGTGCCTCCACAAGGGCAAATGATGTGAGAACCTGTACTACAGTTCTCATTGCTTGTCAACAGTACGCTGATGTTAAGACGTTAAAAGCCTTTTTCCATAAATTTCAGTAGCTTCAAAGGTTAAAATTGAAAAAGCATTTTTGAGCAGACAGCTTTGAAGTGATAATTTGGTCTTTTCCAATCTCCTGGTAGAAAAATAGTTTTTCATGCTATAGTCCATAGGGAAATCCTCCAGCTTCCCAGTGTGACAGTTGGGCTGTAAGCAATCCAGGGAAAGGAATTCAGCACTTCCAGCACTGCTAAGCACGACGTTGTTCTCATACATAACAAACAAGCCAGATCATGCAGAAGCTAGGGCTCACCTTTGATTTTTCCAGGCCTTTTCCAGTCTCTGAAGATCAGCACTTTAACCATTTGCCTCTGTCCTTTACTCTTGCTTTTTACCATGTTATTATGTGAAAGCACATCTTACAATCTTGATCTCTCTCAGAAACGACAGGGCCCATAGAGAGCCTACAATTGCTGAGAATCCACTGGAGGTCTTCTGAACTCTCCTGCAGCAGTTCAGAGCACTGACGTGCCTTCTGTGGATTTGGGCAATTAGACACAGTCTGTTAAATGCTTCTTTTCACCACCAAACTAATATTTCATGTTATCATGTGCAAGTACTGTCAAACAGCCTTTTTAAACAGTCATTGTGAAATATACTGAGATATATTGTAAGCGTGCACCAAGTTTTCAAAGAAACATTCTTATCATATAAAACCACAAATTTCACTTTCTCAGCATATAACTTAAGGAGAAACCAGCTGCTAGAATTATTACCTCTTCATGTTACAATTACAATCTAAATCTAAAAGTCATATTTCCACAACTCTCTTTTGAAACTGCATAGGTTTTTCTAACTAGGAAACCAAGAGCTGAAGTGTTGCCTACAAGAATGCCTAGGACAAAGTTGTACCTAAACTTCTATACAGAGCTGAAGGCTTTCATAATCACAAAGTTATGTTTTAAAAGATCTTTGAAATCCAACAAAGATAGATTCTCAAAGGAAAAAAACAAATCAACAATGGGAAAAATAAAAACTTTAAAATAGTTCCTTAGGCTGTCATTCAAGATTTTTTAGCTGCTTTGTCAATGAGAAGTTTTGGGGATCAGCTGAAGCTGGGTGATCTTCTTAGGCAATGATTAGCTGTACTGAATTCCTGGGACAACTGTAAGGTTGGTTTTCATAATTTATTCTGAATAATCTCTTTAAATTTTAAGGAGCCATTCATAGTCATCTGTGCTGTATGTCAAGTGTCACAACTACATCTGAATTATGCAAAGGAAAAAAGTTGTGTGTGACAGTCTGTTATTTTCTTATCAGAAATGAAAATTAGTTCACAAAGCATTACAGAGCTTAAGAGCTGATTTAGTAATCACAACAAGAGACCTGGCAGATCCAGGAAGCTTCCTAAGGAAGATAAATCCTTGTTTCTGCATTTGGACACTTTTTACACTGTCTTGCTGCTACAAGATTTCTGGAAAGTGTTGTACCCCTAAAAATACACCCAGGGCTGAATGTTTCCAGGAGTTATTCAGCAAGCTTTGACGGCAGCTGACCACAGAGACAGTCATTCTCTGCCAAGATAAGATCTTGGGAGATTTTGCTGGGCTCCCAGTCCTGACCACGCACAAGTCATTTCCAGACCAGCTGCCAGTCTGGGCTGGTGGCAGCTGCTCCAGTTTGCCTTCCTCTCTCATCCTCGCTGCTGCAGACACTCAGTGAGCCAAGGAAACCTGCCAGAAATCTCAGGAATGCCACACGCTGGTTTCCACTGCGCGGATGTGCTGCTTGACGCTTCTTCCTTCTCCAAAGAAATTGATGCATTTGTATCATTTCAGTGTAATTCAGCACCAGTCTGGGATACAGCCACATGCAAATGCTGAGCAGGGGTTACTCCAGCATTCCTCCTTCCCAGCCATTCCACTTCCCCAAGTGCTCCTCACAACTTTTCCATGTGATGCCCTCTCCCCCAACTCCACAGCTCTCCTCACCACACACTTGATTTCATGCAGGCTGTCCTGGGACTTAGTCTGCCTTACACTGGTGCTTTTAAAGAAAATCACATTGCAGTGCAACAAGAAACTGAAGTAAAGAGAAAGGCATGCTCAAGAGCTGCAGAGTAGTTGGAAACTGGGAAAAGGAGGAAAGCTAAAGCCCAATCTGCACTCGAGAAGATTTGCCAGTGTATCTGCATCCCAGATCTCAAGACACAGATGGTTTAAACAGCCCTGGAACAAATGGGGTTTCTGCCATTAGCATTTATGCCAATTCACTGAGTGAATATAATTATTCTGGCTAAAATATCCACTTGTGTCAATGCTAGGACTTAAATCCCTAAAAAATAATTTTAACCAAACAAATAGGAAAACCAAAAAAACCTCCACACAACTGGAAAAGCACATGAAAGTAGCAAAAGAGGACTTCCTGGTTATCCTGTGGTGCTCATGGAGAGTTTGATCAGTTACCTGCCCATATTAATGCTCTGCCTCCATGCAGCAGAAAGCAGGTACAAGATGAGTTCTCTCTATTGTATTACCAACACTGTGGCACTCCATGCAGAGTACAGCAAAAAAATCATGTCCTCTTTAGTACAGACCTGTGTTTGAAGGCACAGAATCTGAATTTTGGAGAGACAACCCCCAACCTGAGTGTGCAAGTCATCAAGGCAAGGCAGGCTGGCATCCTCTGACAGAAAGTATTGTCTGAAAGAAAACAACAAACATCCCTCCACAACAAAATCCTGTGCTGTGGATGTATCACTTTGAGAAAGCTTTCCACAAATTCTTCCTGCTTTTCTGGCAGCTTTCCTCTCTATCTTTCCCAAGGAGACTGGGCAAAAAAAAGAAAAACATCTTGAGTTCTACTTCCTCTAAAAGTTTGATGCTCTTAATACCCCTCTCTATTGCAAAATCATCAGCTTTAAGGACTGTTTTGTTTGTTTTGCTTGAAGTGTTTCTTGGCCAGGGCTACATCCACATCATTCAGGGGAAACAGCCTGAATTGTCTCAGTTAGTCCTGGTAAAGAAAATGTTAGACAAGTGCTGTTTAGGGCAAACCCAGAGTTTACATCTGATAGGGTTATCCCATGCCATATGGATAATAAGATCAAGGGAAAGGCCTTCAGTCTTCAAAATGATCAGGTGAGGACTAGAACAAAGACAAATGACATGGTGCAAAGAGGAAGGAGAAAGACACTGGGAAATATGCAGTAAGATGAATATTATCTAAAATAGCAACAGTCTCCAAAAGCTAGACAGAGAAGAGAAAAAGATTAAGTGAATTTTGCCATCTCTCCTAACAGTAAGTGATCAGCCACAGACTTGGGCTGTTCTTGTGTCACACACAATCCCTGCTGCAGAAGAGGAGCACAGGGACGTGTCACCCTCACTCCTCTTCCAGCAAACTCTTCTGAGACCAATTCTCCCTCAAAGCTGTCCTGGTGATCATACAGCAGAAAAATAAATCCCCAACTGTTGGACCAGGGTATAGTCTGAAAATTATGTTTTCTTATATAATAGATTGAAATAGAGGTCTTTTCCAGGCACACATTTGAAAATATTGATTTTTTTTTTTTTGTTACTGAACCTTCTTCTTGTAAGAGTTTCAGAGGGAGGTCTGTCAGTGAAGGAGGTTTGGGACTTACAGCTGCACACACAAGTGTTTTCAGAGGGCTGTCAAAGAACACATGGCCTCAAAGCATAAGGATGAGTGGGAAGTGGGAGAAACAAGGCTGCATTTTATGACTGTTCAACCGAACTAAACCTGCCTCTCAACCTCCTTGCTCCAGCACTGCTTTGTGATTCCTACAGCTTCCAAGCCCTTACCTGAAAAGGCAACTTTTTGGAACACAAGCAAAGCCACTCTGCATTTTCAACCCCCTATACAAATTTAGTTGATAACAATGAAAACAAGCCACTGCTGCCTAGTAAGAAATTAGTTGTACAAATTAGATTAAAAATGGGTGATTAGTCATTTCTTTGAATCACTGCCAATCAAAAAAATAAAAAAAAAAAACATAAAACCTTCAAATAAAAACAAACAGGAACCTTGGTTTTCCTTCAACAGGACTAAAGCAAAAATTTTAAACCTCTTTTCCTAATACAGAAAATTTTTGCTTGAATGGAACACTTTAGGCATGTTATATCCAAAAGAAACAAAGGATGGATGCCAAAGAGTGGGGATAGGAAGTGAGCCCACTTATGTTACAGAGGGTTCAAGTTCAGATCCCAACCACAAGTCCAAGGGGATATGTGCCTCTAAGGACAGGGTGGTGACCAGGTGGCTACATGGGATTTTGGCTGCATAGAACACTTGCCATCATGAACATGCCATCCTGCTCAGTGTGGAGCTCACAGTGGGGGATGGGGTGCCCAGACACCACTTCATCTCTCACAGATATATATTTATTTATTTACACAGCTATCAACATCAACAGCAGCAGAGGTGGCAGGAAGCAGCTCCCATGGCCACTACTGTCCAGGACCTGATCCTCTGGAACTCTTCCACAACATATACAACACAACAGACAACTAGCCAGAGCATTATCCTGAGAGGTCTGGACTAGGGATTCAGACCAGCCTCAAATAAGAGAGACAACCCAATCCCTTCAGCTAATGAATTATAGAAACAAATCACTGTCATCTCTTCTACAGAATTATGAATAGGGGAATGAAATTTTCTCTTTCTCCAGCCAAAAATTATCAAATCATAAGAGGTACATTCTGTGACCACCCAAGAACTGAAGCTGGATTTGGGAGTCATGTGTTATATAAGCAAGTCCATCATCCTGTGTTCTTGCTGCTCCTCCTTCCCCCCTCTCCCAGAAGCTGGCTTGCCTCCCCCCCACACCCCTCAGCTAGATTAAAACAGATGGCAGAGGGACATGAAATAAAGAGCAAACACAGGCAAGTGACTAATTTTCCAAAAGGAGATGGAAAGCCAAACCTTAACTTCAACGTTAGAAGCAGCAAGGAATGCATAATTACCCTCTGAACATCACTTTCTTCCACACAAGCAGATGCAGTGGTTGCTACAGACCTGATGACAACAAGCAGGGGAGAGATCCTCCAGGCAGGCTTGACAAGCAGCCTGGGACTACACTGCATCCTAGAGACACAGCAGAGCAGAGAACATGGCAAAGGAATCACAGCCTGACCCCACCCGTGCAGCAGCAGCCCTGCTCCCCGGACAGGTTTGGCTGAGTGCTCTGCCTGTGGTTACCCAGCTGAGCTTAAAGCTCGAGTGACACCTTCCCAGCTGCAGCGACACCTTTGAAACGCCAGAGGCAAGGAGGAGCTGCCCTGCTGTGACAGAGCCACGGGAACCCCTGTTCTGAGGGGTTGTCATGTTTGGGCTTGAGGAGTCTGGTACTTTGCAGACAGGAGAACGTGGAGCACTTGGTAATGCTCATGAAGTAAAGAAGCAAGGGCCAAAGCCTCCTGGAGGGAGAGGTGTCAGGGCAGCCACAGCCAGGACGCTGCAGTTTGTACAGCAGGAGACATGAAAGCGAGTTTATTACACCGGGGAGATGAGGGCAGAGCTATTCCAGTGCTTCCCTTTTCCCAGAGAGCACTGTCTTCATTCCAATCCTGCTGGAGCTGGTGCTCACACCTCTCTTGTCAGCATCCAGTGGCAGAGGGCAAATTCCCCTTTCCTGGAAGCTCGAGCAAGGCTTCAGACTTTGCATTTCAGTTGATTTGGTGGAAGCACTACCTACCTCTGTCGGTTTTGCTCCAGGAGCAATAAAATGACAGAGCAGACATTTGGGGTGGCAATTTTCAGGGCTAAGTCTATCAGACTTTGTCATTTCAGCCATTTGGGATTATTTCTGCTGGCTGAAAGAATTTAAAGAGACATCCAGGGAATTAAAGCAAGCATAATCTTTGTTGTGCCTGACACAAAGCATACTGCAGCACATCATTTTGCCAACAAGAGGACTTTTAAGACTGTAACGTAGCTAAGAAAAACACCAAATCCAGGTTCAAGGCAGAGAAATGGACTTTCCTTTGCCATTCTGTAAGAAATCAGAGAACCTTGGTACCTGAGGGTACCTATTCTCCAAGTGACAGATTTGTTTCCTTCATGTGTGACATTGGTATTCAAGGCATACTGCAAAGCCTATTTATTTGCCCATACTTCTCCTGAGGTGTGCCTGGGAGACAGAATTCCACATTATCTTTAGCTGATATTAGTTCAATTGATTTATCCGTAATTCTGCAGTTATTTGTCGTCTGTGTTTCTAGGTCTGTTGTGACCTTTTACAAGTGGAAATGATAAATAACTCCAGTTTGTGGAGACTCATACAGCAAAACCTAAACAACTTTTAAGATATTCCTCCAGATGCCAATACATTTCATATCCAGAATGTGCTCAGTCCCATGGACTGAGGCAGTATCACCCAAACAGGGAATCCAAAGCATTACTTCAGCATCCATATATTTGCTGACAGATTAAGAACTGGAGATAACTCTACCTCTGAGTTAAACTGCAGATATGGGGGGGGGGGGGGGGGGGGGAGGTGTTTCTC
>VZRX01019261.1:0-10515 GCA_013398075.1 Notiomystis cincta | reverse complement strand
AGAAATGCAGACTGGGTAAGGAGAGTTGGCAACCTTGTAATTTCTGCTTCACACTTCGATCTGCTGACAGACATCTACTTTGCATTCCAGGAAAGGCAGGCTTGCTGCAGCAGCCTTCAGCTGGCAGGGACCTTCCCTTACAAACTTTCCCTGCCTTGTCCCTGGGATGCACTGTGGCTTTAGGAGCCTTAGCAAGAGTTATTGGCAGGAAAGAATTTAAGAATCAAGTGAAAGTGTGTCTCTATCTTTCCTCCTCTGTTGGGATGCCAAGGTTCAAGCTCAAAGTACACGTCCCCTATCAGATCCAAGTACAAGCTCATCTTTCTTAAATGGATTTGTTTAATCCAAACTAGCAATACTTCCCTCTGGTCACATTTAACATGATGGATCAAGCTAATTAGCACTAGGTACATCACTTGGTTGGTATCTAAAGACACACAGTCATGTTAGGAAGGATTTGTACAGATTTTAAAGCCTCATAAAACACGTCAGCTCCCAAGCAAAGCTGGTCCTACTTTATCTTTCTATGGTTATTTTAGCCTTACCTTCAGTGAGGATCTGGTTGGCCTATAAAGAAACAGGTGATAAAAACAGGATAGCTGAAAACAAGTGTAGTCTTCCCTTTCACCAGGAAAAGCAGCTGGTAGGATCAGTTTGCACAGAACAAGAAAGCTGGGCCTTTCCAATGGGCTTGCAGGTCAGAGTGGCCAACAGAGCAAGGGACTCCTGCTGGCAAGTCAAGTGTTTCATTTCTAAGCCAGCTGAAGCCTGGTGGAAGGTGGAAAAGCAGGAGCTCTCTCTGCCCCTGGCACAACTTTGTGTTTACTTAAAGCACAAAGGCTGCTATTGCTGCCTGTAGCAGTTTAAATACCCTAAATTCAGTCCCTGGCTTATTTTGCTGTCTGATTACTGTTTGTTAATTAAGACACATTTTGCTGATGAAACCACACAGAAAAAAAGCAAACATCTTGTTCCACCCCTCCCAGTACACTCAGAAAACCTGTATTGGAAAGCAGTACTTAAACCCTAATCAGCAAGTTTTCTCCCTGCCAAGGCTTAAAGTAGTATTAAAAAAAATATTAAAAAATCAAACAGGCCCAAAAATCAAGAGCTGTACTTTTCTAGTAGTTCAGTCTACATTCAGAACCCCTAAGAACAGACTGATGATGCTTTTCCCAAAGGCATTCCCAGTCATGCTTCTCCAGCATTAGGTATTTTTAATTATTTTCCAGGTTTTCTAAGGCAGAGTTTTCCAGAACTGAAAGGGCAGACTAATGCTGTTGAATAGAAGCAATTGTATTGCTATTTTGTAAATCTTAGTCACAAATGGGTGGTTATGGACTTAGTAACACACACACATGCTCAGGAAAAACTGAAACACCAACAACATCCATTTTCCTTGAGTGGCCACCAAACAAATTCAATGTTTACTTTTGTGATAAGGCTGCACAGACATTTTCACTAATGCCTTCTAAGTATGATCAGTAGAATGATATATATGTGTGTTTACAGACAAGGAAGTACTTACATTCACCTTAACATGCCAGATCTGGAAGGGAAGGAAAAAGGATTTGTAGAAGTGGTGAATTCCTCAAAAATAATAATATTCCTGTGTCCAAGATAAGGGGTGTGCTATCTTAGGTGAACAGCAGCTTCCTTTATTTACAGAGCTCTTGTTCAACAATCATAAATAATAAATACATAATGAATAAAGGACAAGACACCATTTTCACCAGTCTTAAATTCAGGACAGTGTAATGCAATCGAAATTTCAAGCCTTTCCAGAGTTTTCTAACAACAGCTGGGTATTGAAAAGGTAATAATAAAAGACAACACTTCCATCTGCAGCAAGAGCATGTGGAATTTGAGTTATCAGTGACAAACTGGTAGATTCTAGAAGAGGGGCACTGAGTTACCAGCTCCACAAAAGTAGCCTTACAAACATCTGGACTGTAGTAATTCTTCTGAAAATAGTGGCATGCTTAAAATAGTCACTGCTAAACCCATTCCACGAAAGATAAATCATGCTACTAAGACAAAGCAATAAAAATAAACAAACTAGGGTTCCAGGGAATTACTTGTGTTTTACAGTGAATTAGCAGAAGCACTGTAATGAATTTGCTCAAAAATTGACCAGGAAAGGCTAAAGCAGAAGGGCAGAGGTCAGCTTTCCTGCATCCTGATCCAGTGCACTGTCTACAGGATCATCCTTCATACTCCTCAAAGTGGGTTGGTTCTTGCTGAGGACAGAAGCCAGCGATGGCAACTGACTGAACTGAATTCCACTTAAGAAAAAAACCAGAATTAGGTCGTTCCAGACATCATCAAAAGAGAAAGAAGCAGCAGTCCTTAGCTTTGCATATTTACGAAACAATCATTTTAGTTAATCATCACCCAGTACAGCTGCACAAATTCCCACTGGTTAGAAGAGGATCCTCACCCCTCTCAACCAGGAAAGCCACCAAATTTCGTGGCTGGCAGTCCTACACAGCACAGCCCTCTGCAAGGCTCTGCCTCCACACGGAGGCATAATCCCTGCACATGGCAAGCCAGCATATTTCTGCCACTGTGCTTCTTCTAAAGAGCCTCCAAATCACAGCTCCACTGAGGAAACTACTTATTCCTGCCTGCCAGTTTTACAAATCTACCCATACTGGTCTTCCTTACTCCACCGTCTCAAACTGAAGAATCTTTCAAAAGTGATTAATCAGCTTTGATTAGCTCTAAATTGCTTTTTGCTTGCTTGCTTGCAATTAAGGACTAATATCCAAAGAGTTAGAAATTTATAAGGTGATTAACCATAATGAGTAACTGTTTTAAAGTATGATCAGCTGCTGAGTATCAACAGATATCTTCGTTTTTCCCAATAAACTTTTTTCCCCCATGTATTTGTACAAGCTTGAAAAAGATTTATTTAGCAGAGGTTGAACATCCACCAGATAATAGTATATGTGTCTATTCTTTCCCTAGTAGGCAGCTAGCTATAGACAAAACTATCTGCAAATTAGCAATTCGTGTGGATTCAGAAGGTTTTAAGGTGACACTGACATGATAGAAGATCTATTTTTACATCTGTTAGGCATATTTCATTTCTGAGAAAGGAACACAGAGAGAAAGCACACACATGTTGTGATCAACTCATGTACAGAAAAAGAATCTGCTCAGCATTTGTAAATACCACAACATAAAAAAACATTTCCCCTCCTTGTGCTTCCATTCAATTAAGTTTTGGTCAACCAGTGCTAAAAACATTTTTGAGTCGTCAGTAGCATATTAAGCATTGCCCAGGTTAGAATATCAAACGAAGTGAGAGAGCTGGGTCCCAGGTTATAAGTAGTAAATGAGATTCTTTTTCCACTCCAGCATAATATCAAGAAGCTTTAGTTACATTAATAAGACCAAATTTCTGAAAGAAAAATTACTCACTTATTTCACACATTGCCCTACATGTGGCATCCAATGTAACACAAGTGCAACACACTCACTACGCTCAAAAATCTGTCAGAAAACCCCACTTAGAGGTTCATCAGGTAGATCTTACACAAGAAATTGCAGGTCAACACTCACAAGAGGATGAAACCTGATCCTCTTTAGAGCAGAGCTTGTCACTCACAGTAAAAGCTGGAAACTCCAATTCAGCTGCAGTCTGCAGTGTACTCAGAAACTCTTCTTGATAAGAGAGTAGGGTGCACATCCCAGAACACAACCAAGAACTTATTTCATCAGTATTTCCCTGCATTTTCCTTCCTGCAGAGCCATAGGAGGAGCTAGGCTGTTTCCACAGAGGGAGTCATTTAGCAGAACAACTAGCATCCAAGTTTTCTGCAGTTTGCTTCGGCAGAAACCACAGAACAGCAAAACTTGAGGAAAAGTAGAGGTGTCCTCAGGATTCTAACATATGTATAATACTTCAGTTAGAAAATAAGTGAACCATTTGAAGCTTTAAAATATATTTAGCTGTTTCATTTTGGAGATGTGTAAGAGAAAGACAAAATTGCACTTCCATCACTTCTTCTCCTGTTTGTACAGCAATGTTTCACATTTCTGTTTTCTCTTCAAAGCTATGTCCCAGTTAAGAAATCCCACATTTAGCCAATACACGAGGAATGAGTCACTTGTTGATGGGGGGAAATGAGTTTATAGGGGGAAAATAAGCATTATGCCTGCTGGATTAATGTTTTCAACAGTCATTACGTTGCTTAGTGGAGAAGACAGCACTAGCCTAAAAGCAGCATTAGTGCCTACTTTAGGATGAGGTTGTTCACATTTAACAAGTTTCAGGACTCCTCTACAAAGGATTCAGAATAAGTATTTTTAGCTGGAGGGGAAGTAAGTATTTTTAGCTACTCAAGGAACCAGGCTGGAAGTGCTGAAGAGCAGTGTCCTCTCAGGCTCCACAGCACACTCCTTCCCCCTGCCATGCAAACGTGCCCTTCCCAACAGCATGGCCACAGAGAAAAAGGAGGCCCCTGTTCTGGAGGCAGGGCATGCCACATAGCACTAGCCAGGAAAATCTGTTTGGAGCCAGAGTAATCTCTAATGCTAAGTCTGAAGTTTTTGTAAGCTTGGGGCCCGCAGTCTTTCAAGATGATAAAAATCAAGGGTGCACTATCTGAATGTTTTTGCTTTTTCAACAGGTAACTGCTACGGGTAAAGATCATCTTTAGAAGGGAACATGGATTTAATAAACTCAACTGAACAAAACAGTACATCAGAAGAACCTTTCAAATGGGCGACGTCCAAGATTCTCATTTCCATTACCCTGTCTGTGCTTGCTCTAATGACAACGGCCATCAATTCTCTTGTGATGACTGCAATAATCGTGACAAGGAAGCTCCACCACCCCGCCAACTATCTGATCTGCTCTCTTGCAGTGACTGACTTCCTCGTGGCAGTCCTGGTGATGCCCTTCAGCATTGTCTACATTGTCAAGGAGACCTGGATCATGGGCCAGGTGGTGTGTGACATTTGGCTGAGCGTGGACATCACGTGCTGCACTTGTTCCATCTTGCACCTCTCCGCCATTGCTTTGGACCGGTACAGAGCGATCACGGATGCCGTGGAATACGCCCGGAAAAGGACACCTAAGCACGCTGGCATCATGATAGCAGTTGTATGGATCATATCCATTTTCATCTCCATGCCACCTCTGTTCTGGAGGCACCAGACAACCAGCAGGGAGGACGAATGCATCATCAAACACGACCACATTGTTTTCACCATTTACTCCACGTTCGGCGCCTTCTACATCCCGCTGGCCTTGATCCTGATCCTTTACTACAAGATCTACAAAGCAGCAAAGACTTTTCACAGGAGAAGCGTCAGCAGGATCGTCAGGGAGGAGGGCGTGAACGGACAAGTCCTTCTGGACGCAGGTGAAAGAAGCACCAAATCGGCTTCAATGCCCAGCACAACGGAGAAGACCTCAGATCCCCTGGTGAACTCCGATAAAATCAACATCACCCTACGAAGCCCCAGGTCTGAATCCAAGCACGAGAAGTCCTGGAAAAAACAGAGGATCTCCAGCACGAGAGAGCGAAAGGCAGCAACGACGCTGGGCTTGATCCTGGGGGCGTTTGTGATCTGCTGGCTCCCGTTTTTTGTAAAAGAAGTAGTTGTTAATACCTGTGAAACATGTCACATCTCAGAAGACATGTCTAATTTCCTAGCGTGGCTGGGATATATAAACTCCCTTATTAACCCTTTAATCTACACAATCTTTAATGAAGATTTCAAGAAAGCCTTCCAGAAGCTTGTACGTTGCGGGCAATACCTTTAAGAGCTTTTGTTCATAAAAGGAGAACATGGTCATTGTTTTTTAACCTGTATAAATTTATATAACTGAGATGGCATTTGTTGTATTTAAGGCAAAGCACCAGGACTCTGCATTTACATTATAATGACTTTTTTTGTATAGGCAATATTGGAAGCATTAATTGCCCAAGTTTTAAAGAGATGGATCATCTGGGATTGGTTTTGCTCTAGAAAAAGAGGTAGCATATTGTGGCTCTGATCCAGTTGGGATTTGCACAGCTGCCTAGCTTGAAGCATAAGGTATTAACTTAAATATGAAGGAAATATATACTTGAAGTAGACAAAGAAACAAAACTTTTTTAAAAGTAACCCTCAGTCATCAATGAAATGTTAAGTAAAACAACACACACATTTTAAACCCTACTGATATAAGAAAATACACCATGGAATGGCAGTATGATTTTAACAGTCTGGCACAGGCCTGCAGCATAGAGCCAAGCCATTCACAGCCAAAGGCAGTAGCTTTAAATAGATCTACCATCACCCTATGTCAATCAGCTGAGTGAGCTGCAGCCTTGCCTTGTTCCATAGATGGACTTCCCTGTGTTGCACAGCACCCCAGCAGCAGGCAAGGGGCTCTCATGGGTTACCAGTTTCATAGCAAGCCAGCGTTGGGAGCCCTCTGCCACTGCACACCTACAGCAGATGTGAACATAATCCCAAGGGAAACAGCCAAACATCTGGGGCACCTCCAGTGAGCTGGGTACACAGAGTGCCCAGCGCTCTGAGACACCGCTTCCATGGGGCCTGGGGAGGGAAGGCTCACAAAGAGCAGCTGATTCTCTTTGTGGAGATATTAGGAGGGAGAGAAGCATGAGACACTCCTCTCCATGTCTTCACACCTGGCCAGGCTCGCCACACACACAGGAGCCCGTGACTTGCAGCACCAAAGCAGCCACAGCTCACACCAGGGCTGGGCATTGCTGACAGAGGGTGGCTTAGAGAGGTGGGAAGAACTGGGGCTGACAGCTCCAGCTCAGCATGTTCAGCCCTCCATCCCCAGAAGCCTGATGCTCCCCCTGAGCCTTTTCCTGACTGCCTCAAGCACTTGGGCTGTGCTCCCTGTTTCCAAGCAAGTGAGAAAGCACCATAGTGCTGGCAGCGTGGGTCTCTGGAAAACCCTGTGCAGCACCTTCTGCAGCAAGGGCAGAGGGAGCGACCTCAGTATGCACTGCACACCTGGGCACAGGATCCTGTGGGATGCTCACTGGGAAGCTCACCTCTAAAGCCCTCCTTCCTCCAGAGCATCCATCCATATCCCCATTCCCAGCATTACAGGAACTCCAGCCAGCCCTAACTTACTTAGTCAAAGATGACCTGTATGGACAAATCCCTTCCAAGGCCTGAAAGATGGCATCTTGGCCAATCCTGACTGACATGCTCTAGATGACAAGCCATGGAGTTGTTAAGAGCTACACCAAAGCCCAGGCACAGGTTTTGCACTTTTCAGGACAAATAGATTCAGGTTATGTCACTAAGAGCCCAGCTTCAAATTCTTTGCCAGACATTCAGTGCTGCCTCACAGGGATAGGGATTTGAGGCTCCTTACAGGGACTACAAACCCTGCTGTCAGCAGCAGCAATCTCCCACAAAGCTGCTCCAGGTTGGCACCTGGGCCACCAGCCTAGGGACACCACAAAGGAACTGAGACATGACATCACCATGCTCACTGGCCTTTGCAGTTGTTCTTCCAAGAGACTTTCAGTGGTTTGCATTAGACAAAAAAAACAGTAGAAAAGTCATCACTCTTGTTCCTCTCTCCTCTTCTCCCTCCCTCCCCTGTATTACAAACTCTGGAGTTTGTAATAATTTTTGTATTTTTCCTGTGTGTTACCAGCTGACACAACAACTGTCAAAAGGGTTTCCTGCAAGATGACGAGGTTTGAAACTTGAGATATTGAACTAATTTGTTTCTGTCACTTACAACATTACTGTATTCTGCTTTCACATCAGAGTCCATATGAAATGCTATTCAGAATTATCAGAAACAGTGAATTTGCTTTGCCGTTGATTTTAAGGCAGCCAGGAATCTGATGGAAAGCTCACTTGTCATACCATGGAGTTCTAGCACAGCAGTGGCACAGCTAAATTCTGAAGATACTGGGAGGAGGTGACAGAGTGGAATTGGCTCATGCTCAGTGCAAGCCAGCACACTTTATTACCATTGCAGTCAGAGCACAGCCCCTGCAGCCCCCATGACCTCAGCAATGGCTGCATTATGCTGAAAGGAAAAATTGCTCTCAGCATCAGCTGTGCTCTGCTGTCTCCAGAAAGAGACACGAAATTTAGCTTTCTAAAAGGATTAGCAGATTAGCAGGAGGCAGCACAGAAAACCCCAGTAAAACATTCAATCTTGAAAACCTCTGTTTCCCACATTTCTTGAGTCATAACTCTGGGTGTCTGGGGGAATCCATTCCTCTCCCCCTTGCCTCTCCCTTTATGGCTGCTGGAGTAGATGATATTGTTTATCCTCTTACTCGTAAAATGTTTGACAATATCTTGTGAAATCAAATTGGAAGGAAAGATAGGGGCTGCTTTTCAGGAGAAAAGATACTTAAAATACTCATTTAAATAATAATGGGTGAAGCTCAAAGAAGGAACCATATGTAGATAAACAGAAAATAGCTGTCATTTATGCACTGTTAACAGTATTATACTCTGAAACTAATTAAGCTGCTAAACATTTCTCAAGATGCAGGGTGGTTTCTTTTGTATGGTTTTCACTGAGATGTAACTGCTCACCCTGCAACACAGCGGTGGGAGAGGCAACTACAAGAAATCTGATCAAACAAGTGGGCAGTTATTCCATTAAAAGCACTTGCGGCTTGTGGACCATCATTTCTTGGTGTCTGACTGCGACTCATCACTCGTTCCCTTACAGAACCCACTGTGCCAAACACTTCCCCACACACCACCACACAGTATCATTTCATCTCCAGCATTTACCCATGCATGTGATATGTCCAGAAAAAAACATGAATTCCCCTTTCAAAATGCATAAAGGTTAAGATGTCTGCAGGATGCTGCTTTCCCTCTCCATGAAGCACACAGGCTTCCACTGGACCTTAGCACCAGGTTCAAAGAGCATGATGGAGCAAGATTTTACATACTGGAGCTGAGATTTTTTTTTAAGTAGCTCTGTGTGTGCCCTGTGAGAGTTCAGTCCCAGCAAAGAGAAAAAATTGTGTCTGATTTCCCACCTCTGTCAGAAGACTCTGTGCATGTATTTCAGGGAAAGGGCTTATATCTCCTCCAGAGTTTGCATAAAGCTTCCCCGGTCCCTATTCCTGCTGCAACTGACCCCGTTGCTGTTTGCTGCCCACCCATCAGTTTAGATTTCTTCCAACACCCAGAGAACTGGATTTGGAGCACTGACCCATTCCCACTTCAGCTTTCACAGAGCATGGTTCCTGCAGCAGCTGTGAAGACGATATCCAGCTCAGGTGGATGGTTTTTACTAACAACAAGCAGTGAGGTACACCTCGTTATGCTGTACTCATTTCTCTGCCTTCCCTCCCTGCCATATGCTTTATTGGTTCCTTTCCTCCCCAGGATGGCATACCCTCACAAAGAGCTTGGGGACACAAAAACACATTTGTTTTAGTGATGCAGTCACACTTGTTAACGCATGACTGTACCACCCAGAAACACCCACCTCATCCAAATGCGCTTTTGGCAGTCGCCGTCTTCAGCTGGTGCCTGATTGTTCTCGCTGCTGGGGAGGTACACCGAAATAGCTCTGAGCCAAATTGTTTTCTCCAGTAGTTACAAACTCAGCACGTTATTTCTAGGCAAGCACACATTACTACTCGACCTTTGCGTGTCAGATTCCTCTCGCAGAAGAGAAACAGAAAATCACTGCTGTAGCTGCTAAAAAAAAAAAAAAAAAGGAAAAGAAAGGGCTTTTTTTGAACTCTGCACACCAAAGAGTAAATCCTGCAAGAAAGTGAGAGGAAACCCTTGTAGCAGCCCTATAAAGACTAAGACTTGTGTCAGTCCTACTACAGGGACAGCACTGCAAATAGCAGAACTGCTAAACATCACCAGCAAGATGTTGATATCTCCTCTCCTATGAAATCCTGAAATTATTAAACCAATTCTTTTTTTCAGATTTTTCATTGTCTTCAGGAGAACCAGGGTCAAATTTCTTTGTTCCCTCCTCAACCAGGAAAGCTAAACCTCTAAAAGAAACATAAATGGTTTTTTAATCTAGTGTTTCTATCCATCGTTAAGTAACTCAAAAAGACTAAAGCTTTGATGATACTGATCTTGGCTAAGAGGAAAGATTACAGAGATCAAACAGAAGTCAGCAGCAAGGGCTGTGAACAGCCAAGGTTACCAACCAAATTCAAAACAGCCCTTCTGGTTTCAAATCTCCCATTCATAATAGACACCAGTGACTGAAAGCAACCTTATATCCTCACTTTCAATCCTGAGTTACTAAAGTATGAGTTTCATAAATTTCAGTTGTTTACTTCACATTCAAGTGACTTACTTCTTAAGTAAGAACTCTGCAGCTCAGGAAAATTTCAGAAGGGAATATTTCCAGGCAAGGAAAAAGTACTGTGTTTCATTAGTCAAAGTACATTAGTACAGTTATGAGTTTAAAATCCTGGTTGGGGCAGTGTAAAGTCAACAACGCTGCTTATCAAATGCTATTGCTTTTTTATCCACTAATAGCTCACACCAATTGTATCTACT
>VZRX01019259.1:71234-117636 GCA_013398075.1 Notiomystis cincta | reverse complement strand
ACAAACCCTGGTGTTCATGGGGGGTCTTCAACCTCCCCAGTGTTTGTTGGAGGGACAACAGAGATGGACATAGGCAATCCAAGAGGTTTTTTGAATGTGATGATGGTAAATTCCTTCTCCAAGTGGCATTGGGGTCAATGAGGAGAGGTGCTAGATGTTGTCACCAACAAGGAGGGGCTGGTGGGAAGATTAAGCTCAGGGGCAATCTTGACTGCCATGACCATGACATTCTGGAGTTCGATTGAGATCCTAGGGCAGCAAGGACAATGGGCTCATTACCCTGGACTTAGGGGAGCAGACTTCAGCCTCTTCAGGAACCTGCATGGTAAAATACCATGGGATAAAGCCCTGGGGGCACTTTAGCCTAAGAGAGCCTGATGCTATTCAATGATCATCTTCCTCAAGCTCAGGATTGATGCAGTCCAACAAAGAGGAAGTTGGTCAAAAACACTGGGAGGACTGTTTGGATGAACGCAACACAAAAAGGAACTCTACACAGGATGGAAGCAGGGACAGGTAGCCTGGGAGAAATACAGAGAGCAGCTAGGGATAAGTTTAGGAAAGCTAAAAGCCCTGATAGAATTAAATCTGGCCAGGGACATCAAGAACAATGAGAAAAGCTTCTGGTGTTGTGCTGGTGCAGCATATTTGGAACAACTACTTTTTTTTTTAATTGCCATCAATAGTGTAATTCATCTTTACTTCTTTGAGAACAAGAACATACACCCTACATGAATAAGTAGTAATATATTCTCTTTATGTTCTGGCTTTGTTTCTTGTTGGTACACATCTTGCTACTGCTGTATTTTAGGAGTATGTCACTGGACAAACTCCACACTCATTTTTCATTGCATCCCACATGTGATTTTCATTTTTTTTCTCCTGTTTTTTACTCTCATAGCCTCAAAGTTTATAAAATGCTTCCCAAGACAAACTTAAAATAATATTTAATTTGATTTCTGACAGAAACTGAGCTCAAAGCATTGTTTTTACCATGTTTTTCAGATTAATGTTTAATTTTTTAGCAAATCCAAGAAGTTTTTTGTGGAAGGAACCATAGCTTAGGGCATAACCCCTAGTGTTTATATCTACTTACAATGTCTGTCCAATGACCTGGTGCATACCTGCTTCCTAGGATTATCTGAACCTGTGGGAGGAGGAGATACCTTGTTGGGACTGAAAGCTACTGGTGTTCCTGTTTAGGGACACAGTACTTGCCTCCCACCTGGAGCCCTCCTGAGACAGCTGAAATTCCAGGCAAGTCTGAAAACTTAATGTGAAACATGGACCCTAACGAGGTGCAAAATAGTAATGCCCAGCTGTTACTTGTGAGCATAATAGCTGGATATATTTTTCCAGGAAGTAGGAATGCTGTGCTCTAGGCCTTCATGTGGTGAAGGGGATCTGTCGCCTGTATTTTCTACAGGCAGATCTTCTACTTACTAGCCAAAGGAGTAGTGTAGGTTGCCATTCATGCTGGAGTTGGGCCACTTTACAGACAGGGGTTCTTACAGACAAGCTGATGAAGCTGGACGAGCAGTGAGGTGAATTGAAAACTGGCTTAAAAAATGGGCCCACAGGATGGTGTGGAGTCCATTTGGAGGCCAGCGACTAGTGGCGTGCCCCAGTGGGCACTACTGCATGCAGTCCTGCTCAACATTTTCATTAATGTTCTGGATTAGAATGCTCTGACAGGGCCTGCCTTCAGTGAGTTTGCTCATGACACAAAACTGGAAGGAGTGACTAATAAGTGAGAGGGTTGAGCTGCTGTCCGAGGTGACCTTGGCAAGCTGGCAAAATGGCTAGGCAGGTACTTCATCAAGTTCAGCAAGGAGAGGTCCCAAATCCTTCACCTGGGAAGGTACAACCCCAGACAGCAGTACAGGGGCCAGGTGAAGGGCAGCTTTGCAGAAAATGCTCTGGCAGTCCAGGACACCCAGTAGAACATGAGCCAGCAATGTGCCCTGGTGACAAAGAATGGTTTCCTGGGCTGTGTTAGGACTGCAACCAGCAGGTCAAGGAAGTGATCCTGTCCCTCTGCTCAGCACTGCTGAGCCCACACTTGCAGTGTTTTGTCCTGTTCTGGACTCCTGATAGCAAGAGATACATGGGCATACCTGAGACATTTAGGGAATAGCCACAATGGTGATTAATGTACTGGAGCATCTGTCATGTGGGAGCTGGAACTATTCAGCCTGCAGAAGAGAAAGCTCAGAGGAGATCTCATCAGTGCCTGAGGGGAGCCTTCAAAGAGGGCAGAGCTAGAATCTGTCCAGTGATAAGACCAGAGGAAGTGGGCACAAGCTGAAACACAGGAGGTCCCTTCTGAACATCAGGAAATAACTGTTTTTGCTGTGAGAGTACATGAGTACTGGAGCAGGTTACCCAGAGCTTTTGTAGAGTCCCCATCAAGGGAGATCCTCAAAAGCTGTCTGGACATGGGCCTGGGGCGCTGGCTCTAGGAGGCCCAGTGTAAGCAGGGAGTTTGGATCAGATGGTCTGTAGGGATCCCTTCCAAACAAACATTCACTGATTCTGTAAATGCTGATAGCACCACTCAAGGCAAGGAGAGTGTTTGATTTTTGTAATTTTTTTCTCATGGAACCCTAGGTTCATCTGTCTTTTTAGGAGAAATCAGTCTACTATGCTTTCCTCCTTCTTAACCTAGAGTTTGAGGTTTTTGGCTGCACAGTAGTTCAGTAGTTCTTTTCGTCAAAAAGAAAGGCAAAGAGAGGTGCCTTCCTTTGTCTTTGCAGAGTGTTCTCAGGTCTGTTGCCAGGGACACTTAACTGGGATAAAACCAATATGAATTCACCCTCTTTTGGGCTAAAGATGACCTGGACTGTTGTCCACTTCCTAAGCAATTTCTTTTTTAGGTGATGATGCACAAGATAGGCAGATCATTCCTTCTCCTGCAACAGCCTTCAATTTCAAAAGAATTCACTAGATGAATCTGCTGAGATTAGGCAAGCTGAATGCCAACTGAAAGGAGATACATTTCTTACCAGTTATTTACATGACCCTTGGAAGGTAAAACACTTGTGTGGATTGGATTGCCCTCTGCAGTGTTTTAGGTACACTTATCTTTCTCTTTGTTATAGGAAATGTATGCAATTTATCTTAGTAAAATGGCATCAAATTTCTCCGTTGTTCAGGAAAGTAACACTTAGACAAAGCAATACTTCACTTGAATACAAGTGAGAAAAGCTGAATAACATTATTAACTCTTACACAAATGCTATCAAAGTATTAAAAGAGCATCTTTATATGCTCTTTTTATATATTATTTTATTTATTATTTATTATAGTATATTATTTTCATTTTTATTTTATGACAGCATTTTCTACCCAAACTCACTGAGAAGGAAATGTTCAGCAGTTTGATTTGGATGTTTGTCCTGCTCTACAGCTCTGTAGCAGGTATGTTTTTGGATTATTAGCACCTGTCTTGCCATAAGAAATTTTTCCAATAGGTAACATTCTCCAAATGAAGTTCTGAAGAGTTCTGAAAGCAAGAAAAGTAAATTTTAAAAGTAGAAGTTAGTAGCTAATTGACTTAGTGTACAGTATATATATAAAAATCTATGGTAGTCTTGATGTCCTCTTGTGGACAGATTTATTTATGAAATTTATTTATTTAATAATTTCAAATTAATAAAATTTGGCTTCAAGAAATAAGTAGCAGCAAAAAACCCCCAACAAAAACAGTTAGTTCCTTCTAGGACTCTAATGGGTGATTCTTGCACTGTTTGATAACTTTGTGCTGAATTCATTCATTCAGCGCACTTAGGTGTTCTTCTTTTACATGTATTTTGTATACAATTCCTGCCTTCTGTCTAGGAATATAAATTCTAAGATGTGTACAAACACTAATGAGATATTGAAATATATTGCACCTTAGTTGTAAATTTTATCATTATTGGTTTAATGTATTCTTGGATATTGTGTGTAGTAATGATAAATGCATGTAAATTACATGCACATCTTTTACATAGAGGAATGCTTTATAAAAACAGGATTAAAGTACAAGACTTTCTTTTCTTCATTTAGGGCTATTAGAAAAGTATCTGAGTGGAAACTTCCTCATCATTTCTGTGAAGTTGTTGAAACATCACTCTAATGTAATATCTATTGTAATACAGTAATTAATGTGAACTGCATTTTCAAACAGCAATATCTGATTTGAATAACTAACAGGGCATTTTTTTAAAATTCTGTATGAAAAAAAAATTAAATTATCTGTAGACAACAAACAACTTCCATTTTCCTATTAGTATTTTAAGAGGAATATGGCTATGTGATGTCTTTGATTTTGTTTTTAGGTGAAAACTCTATCAGAGATGCTGACATTTTTCCTTCATCTCCTGAAATTGAAAGAGGATCCTCCCTGGAACTATCCTGTGTTCTTAGAAAGAGTTACCCGAGTCAGAGAAATGCAAGCCACATCATCTGGAAACTGAATGATAAATCGATTGCTCCAGAAAACTGTAACATTGTAAATGAGACTGTGTCTAAAATAACCATCCATAACTTCACTTACAGAGCAGCTTATGTGAAATGTTTCATGAAGTACTTGGACAAGGAACTACCTTTGGCTCACACAGAAGTTAAATCTGGCTGTAAGTAGAAAAGCAGAAAAAATGCAGAAATAACTTACTATAATAATTTTACTTTAAAACCAGCTACTTTTGGTTGTGGCATTTTAAATCACATATATTTAAGTATATATGTTATTTTTTGTGTATTTATTTTCTTCTCAAATAAAGCATGAAATTACCAGCATTCCTTACTGACACAGGTCTGTAACCACTCTGATCCTGACTTTTGCCCATCTGAAATTTTCTATTAAGTTCCAAAGGTACTGGGTCTGTCCCTTTGGTTATATCTTCTTTCTAGCCTAGACAAATTTAGCTCTTTCCAGAGAGGATTTCCTCTCTGATCCTCTCTTCTAAAGAAATTATAGTTACACTCTCTTATGGGGAATGTTAAAATACTTATATGAATTCTGTAATTTATTAAGCAGATTAAGTCCAGATTATACTGATGTATACATAGAGGTCCCATTCTAAACAAGAAGGAATAAAAGCAAGACATCTGCAGGAGAAAATCCAGCAAAAGGTCTTGCTTGTCTGCAAAGCTTAATGTGCTGTAAGCTTGTTGATAAAAGAAAGATCTTTAGATAATTCTATTAGATGGAAGAGAAAAATACTGTTTTGAAAAGAGGACTTTTTCAATCAGTTTATTTCACTGGCACAGTTCTCTTCCTTTCTACTCCAATTTCTTCTAACCAGTGAAGAAATTGAGCTGCAACAAAAATGTCTTTCAGGGTGTTACATTTTTATGGATGACTTCAGACTATAGAGATAGTAGAAGATTGCTTCCTTTGTGCTATCTTGCTTACAAGATAAAGAGAGTCCAGAATTAATGATCTGTTTGGGACCACAGAGATCTGTTTCCCAGGAACTTGTCTTCTGCACTCTTGAGGCTGTGCATGTTTCTCAGATTCAGGTTTTTCATAGGGTAGACAATTAGATATTCTGGGAGAGAACCAAAAGGAGTTTTATCTGTCAGAGAATGCCTTTTTTTGTGTGTGTGTGCTTTTGCTGTTTCTTTGTTTTCCTCTTACTTTCTAGGCTCACCTTAAACTATGGTGTGTTGCAGGGGGGAGGTGGGATGTGTGTATACCTGGATTTTCAAGGCAGTGTATGCAGTGGTTTGATTTATGATAGTTAAAGAGTTACTGCCTTCAGGCACACTTAAAGTATTTCTGAGAAGCACTTGGAGGAAATCTCACTGTCTCCTTGGGTTAAGGAGGAGTGCTTTTGGTTTCGTGAGGAGTTCTGAAGGCTTTGAGGGATGATAAAATGAAGTGCTAAAATGAAGACACTGAATGAAGTTTGCCGTAATTGCTTTTTGACCAACAGAATCAGGTATACATAAAATTACTTGTACTGTATCTTCTTTTTTTAAACCTTTGTCATTGTAGTTCGTCCAGACATTCCAGAAAATATTTCCTGCATTTATTTCTATGATGTTAACCTTACCTGTGCCTGGAATGCAGGAAGAGAAACAAGTTTTACAACAAACTATACTCTTTTCCAAAAACTGTAAGTACAGGAGATACTGGGAACTGGTTTGCTGGCTTATGACAACCAGCTCTTTCTCTTTCATCCTGACTTCTGTTTAAAGAAAACTTGAAATCATCATGGAGATTGGAGTCTTGGCATTTCTCAATAAATTGAATTGATTCATTCAGGGTTGGTAATTGTTGAAAATACTTACAGTCTGGTACTTTTATAGTGTGCTGTATAAAGGAAATTAGCATTCTCAACCAATATTCAGTAGAGAAATATTTATATCAAAGCTGATATTCACTTCTTCCCTTGAAGTAACATTACTAATAAGATTCAAAGTTGAATGACCATACGCACAAGTGGAGAATGGAGGCATTTTATTGGAAGAGTTTCCCAGAAACTTTCTATGTAATGAACTATCCTCATTTTAGGTGGGTAAAAAAGCTTGCTTCCTCATCTCCTTTGAAAAATTCCCATCAAAATTCATTAAGCCACTGCTTTACTGCAGTATTCTGCTTGACTCCAGTAACATTTAACCTAGTGGCCCTTGGAGTCATAAGGTTTCAGTGAAAGAATTCAGAGTCGTCCGTTTGGATTGCTTGGGGATTTGTGTTTACAAATACAAATAATGTGGTGTCATGCTTTTCAGTGTAAAAGCACAGATACTTGGTTCTTTCAATTTCTGTTAAATTTTAAATATTGGCTAGGAGCCTGCTCTTTCCTAAGTGAAATCTGTGAAACTGTGAAAATGGTGAAATCAGTGTTGTTCCAAGGCAGATGTCAGATAGGATTTTGAAGGTGATAGCAGAGATGCACTTGTCAATCTGTCCTTCATTGTGCTACTTCTAGTAGTGCTCTTTTTCTGCCTAACCAAGACTCCAGGTAATACTGTTTCATGATGAGATTTCTAAAATGCCTGCAGTTATGCTTGAGAAGGGAAGGAATTCAGACTCTGGAGGGTAATTTTTAATATTATGCTAGTGTATACTATCTTCTTGATTTAAATTTTAGGGTAGGAAAATCTCTTTAGTTTTATCTCCATTTTAGCTTTGACATTTTAGGCTTCCACGTTTTTAATGTGGAACTTTCTAACTACTTCTGGTGTTTCTATATTTTATAACTTAGCTGAGTGTGAAGCCAGAAGCTAAAATAGCCGTTTGAAAGAACGTTTCAATATTATTCCTTCCTGTATAAGTACAGACCTTTTATTAACCATAGAGTGAATTGGATTGCAGAACTGTTTCCAGCCAAATCTAAACATTAGTTTTAATCCAGATTTCTCCCTAGCTGAGTTTAGCATGTGACTACAAAAGCACTGGAACAAGTGGGCAGGGAAATTAGGAAAGAGTATTTGTTTGCACAAACATGTTGTCTAAAGAGGTTCACTGATAAAAAAGTCTTGCAACCTCAAAGATACATAAATAATAATCTAAAAATTTGTTTGAATTATTGTAAGAAAATCCTCTAGTTTCTAACTACTTTTATTTTTCTCTTTTCTAGGATAAGTTCTGGAATAACAATTGGGACCTGCTCGAATACAACAGAGTTGTGTTCATTTTTTTATCCATATACTCCTTACAGTAATAATTTTTGTTTTCAGGTGAAAGCTAAAAATGTTTTGGGTGAATCCTTAACAGATTGTGTTCCTATACCTTTGGATAAAATAGGTAATTAAAAAAAATTAATAAAGATTTAATTTATGACCCTTCCATGTGAAGTTCTTCAAACTAGTTGATGTTACACCAGTAATTTTCAGCAGTTTCTTGATCTTACTGCAAGGTGGTGAAAAATGACAGGGTGTTGTTTTTGTGCTATGAAACATCTAACTGCAACAGTATTAATTTAAGCTAATGTCTGATGTATCCATTATAAATTACTAAGTTTTCAGTTATTGAGAAGTAAAGGCCATATATTAAAACTTTTTGTCAACCTAATTGGTACCTGGACTGTACTTTAATATTTCTGAGTGGTATCAAATATCAATTACTTGACTGTAATGAATAGTGATATTGTGATTTCTCAAGGGCTACCCATCATGCTATTCTACTTTGTGGAATGTTAAAAACCCCCACCTGTTCTATCTGCAGTAATGATTGCACACAGGAGCAATAATAATATTTTATCTACCTCTTCTCTCTCTGTCCTGTGCTTTCCATCGGTTCATTTTGGTGGTGTAGTTAATCAATAACCCTTATAACTGACTACTTTTTGCTGCAGTTCTCATCATCAGTCATATCCTATATTCCTGTGTTCAGACCTGCCGTGACTCCTCATTACTCTCCACGTTCTCTGTGCCAGACATGTCTTTTCTCATTGCTAATCCATTCTTTTCCCATCATCTCCTTTACACTTCTCTCCCTCTCAGATCCTTTTCAGCTGAATTCATTCCTCATCTGCAGTTCACTCTTGTCTTTGGCATCCCTGCTTCATTTGTTTTCCTAGCTGTTGTCTCTGGGTAGTATTTTTCAGTGCTGATACAAATGAAAGACATCTGCGCATATATTTGAGAGCAGGTTTGTGGGTAGAATCACAGAATCATAGAAAGGCTTGGGTGGGCAGGGACAACTTCCACTAGACCAGGTTGTTCAAACTCCCATGTAATTAAATCAGTTACAAGTGCAATTTCTCTAACAGATAATTTCCCATATGTCTCTAGATTATGTCTCTAGAATAAACAATCACGTGAATACTCTGATAGGATGTGTTATTGGGATAAGGATTTAACTTCTTGGAACACAAATAGAGAAATTCTGAACTTTTATAGAAGCATTTTCCTCTCTTAATGTTTTTGTTTCTTCATTCTAGAGAAATTTGCCCCTCCTGAAATACTTTCAGTTAAAAAACTCCCTGGTATAAAGCAGTTACTTACAGTAACCTGGAAAATGCCTGAGAAGATTATCCCTTCAAAACCTGTAACTTGCCAAATTCGTTACAGAAATTTGTATTCAAACTTTACAGTAAGTTACATCACTTTAATTCTGAATGCCAGTTTCTTTGTGACTGACTTCTTTATATTATAAGAATTTAAGTAGAAAAAAAGGCAATAAGTTGTTTGAAATAATGGCTATAACCTTGTTATTTTAATGGAACGTTATTAGGGGTGCATGATCTTAAGAACACTGGTTTTCTAGGGTTAATGGTCCTCTTTTTTTTGGTTGTTGTCTGTTTTGGTACAAACCATGCTTCTCAGTAGTATTCTGTAAAAGGATGAAGGATGACCCTAGGCCAAGGGATTACACATGCAGTCAGTCACAGTATTTTATTTTTCCCGTGCATTCTGGTGTTGAAAACACCATTCACTCAGAACCACAATATTTGAATCTGATTAAGATAGAATAAAGTTAAATTTATTTTAAAGTGAATGAAAATAAAAATTTTGCAAGATGGAAGATAAGAGAAGTTATTTTCTTAGTTTGTTTTTCTGACACTTAAATGGAATGGTTGTAAAAACCGCAGTGTTTGCATATTTCAGATGATCTGTTCCTATGGTCCTCAATATGGAAGAGATTGTGTTTGTGGTTTTACTGTTTCTTCTTCCAAATTAAAGAACTGGCTAAGTTTCTTGTATTGTCTTTCTAAGTTCATTGAACTGAGATATGTCTTGATCTTACTATTTTATGTACTACTTGTATAATTTTGGAAGAGAAAAATTCATCAAGGTAGTCATTGGAGCTTTAAAAAAATTGATACTAAAGATGTTTCTAACTGTCATCCTCACATTCTCAAGCATCATTACTGTAGATATGACATGCTAGTTCTTGGATTCATGATAAAACATTCAGGATGATTGGATGGGCAGGATGGCTCAGTTCCAGTTGGGATATTAGAAATAGAACTAATAATTGTTTAAAAGACCTTTTTGAGATGTTTATCCCTTTGGAGTCAAGGCACTGGTGTCCTTGTGGCACTTACATGCTATGAGGTCTTTTCCAAATGTTGAAAACATTTGGAAAGGACCTCATAGTCCTTGGAGGGCTACAGCTTTATTGTGTGTTGTGTCTATTTTTCAGCATGTGCCTTAGAAATCACCTGTCTGGTTTTTTTGCTGTCAAATACAGTCTATGTCCATTTGTTTCCTCAGCTCACACCTGCATTTTCACACAGACATTCCAGAAAAAACAGTAGCTATCCATGACTAGTAAAGACACAGGAGCTGTTTCTCTGTCAGCACATATATGCAAAAAATCCAAACACCTAAACCAACCCCGAAAAAAATGTGACTAAAAAATGTTTAAGCAAATGACAAATATGTTCTTGGCCTTTAAAATCATCTGACCAAACCAGTCTAAATAGTTTGGTGTGAACTGTTTTTACTGAGTGGAAAACATGTGACCTGTTTTTGTACCTGCATATACTAAATTTCTACAAGGTTCTAATTATCATGCAATATTGGTAACAGACTTTTGGCAAGCAACTAAAACCTTTATGAGGTGTCTCCAATTCTATGTCAGGTTCTGCAAGAGGTTGATAGTAGTTTTGGAGCCCTTTTTATCATAGGTTTGTTACAGAGTCTGTCACCTACGGTGGTTTGGAGACCCCTGAATCCATTCTCATAGAAGCAGGTGTTTTTTGACAGTGAGTTTCTTGAGATCAGAACAGACTGAAATCTTCAGTTACATTAGGCAGGGCACTTCCTGTTACAGTGTTCATACGAGTGGGTGTCTGCATTTTGTGTTGTTATAGACTGATTCATTTTTCATTGGAAGGTTCAACTGGTGCAAGCCAAGAATTTTTTCACTGTGTTTTAGCCCTGTTGTGCGTGTTGAAGTGAGTGAGGTTCCTTTTAAGACTAAGAAATTACTCACATTGTCCTTACTTTTCTGAAAAGATACTGTATCATTTATATCTCATACTCCTCCCTTCCTTCCCCACTTACAGGCTTCATCTTATTTTTTTACCTCTCAGTACCAGAATTTTTTGTCTTTTCATTTGCCTTTTCATTTTCATCCTATGCTGATAGTCTTTGGGACAGCCCACAGCCACACTGTTGTATGGTTAGGAGCTGGAAGACCTTGTCACTCAGAAAAGATAAACGAGACAGGAAACAAGTAGACAGCTGACTCACACACTGTGGGGGAATCACTGCCTCCCCCAGGAGGCTGTTGTGGCACATCATTGTAGTAATGGCTTTAAGCAATAACCACTTGCTTCCCCACCGGTGGGAACTGCATTCCCGCAGCAGCTCCTGAGCACAGCTGCTCTAGAGTCACATGTGACCTGCGCACTGTTCAAGCCACAGGTCAGTCAGTAGAGACCTAGTTTGGCATCAGGCTTTTCAAACCCTGGAGTTTTACAGGAAGAACAAAGGTGCTGCAGAGAAAAATGAAGTATAGAACAAGCACTCTTGAGTTTCAGAGGAGTGAGGTGGGATGCACAAAACTCGCATCTTTTGTGGATTTTAAAGAAAATAAATCAAATATCTGCATGCAATTTTATATAAAATAATTTTGTTTCTGTGCCTGTTTTCAGGAATTTGTCAATGTCTCACTGAATTCTAACAAGAACATAGGATCATGTAATCTTACAGGTCTGTGGGACTCCACAGACTACTCTGTTGCCATCCGGTGTATCAATAATAAGTCAGCATTTTGGAGTGGATGGAGTAGAGAGAAAAATGAG
The DNA here is from genome assembly GCA_013398075.1 of Notiomystis cincta. Lineage (NCBI taxonomy): Eukaryota > Metazoa > Chordata > Aves > Passeriformes > Notiomystidae > Notiomystis > Notiomystis cincta. Next base: position 105,943 of record VZRX01019259.1, on the reverse strand, counting down.
AGCACGGAAGAAAAAGGTAAGCTACCTAGCTGCAAAAGATTTCTTCTGTTATGCTTTGAGGCATTAGGATTTAGTAGGGAAAAACTTTCATCATATTATCCATCCATTGAATTTAGAATCCTGTTGCTTAAACAGAACCATGTGCATTTTTTTTAAAGATAGAAGAGGAAAACTGAAAGCCAACAGCAAGTATTGGGGGAGATTTGAAAAGTGATTCAAACAACTTAGAGCTAAGGAAAAAAACAAATGAGAAGACAGACAGTGAAGAGAGAGAACATTAAGAGTGTAGATGGAGATTTAGCAATGCAAAGTAAGATAGTAGCAGAAAAGTCGTGCAGCATGTATGTTCAATTAGATAAATTATAAGTTGAGAAATCAAAATGCCAGTTATAAAACAAGACTAGAGAGTATCTTCTAGGAGACTCTAGGACTTTAAAAACAAAAGTGAGCAGCAGGAAACTTATGGAAATAAAGAAGTACCTAATTAGGGAAAAAAAGGCATACCACTACAGAAGAGAAAACTTACTTTTAGTAAGTTTCTCTTAGACTCCGTGTTTGAAAACTTGATTGTTTTCACCATATGAAACTATCTTTTTAATATAGTGACAAATTGCAAGTTAATTTTTTTGTCTTTAACTAGCTCCTCCAGGAAAAGTGGATTTGTGGAGAGCAATCGAGTCTTCACAGTCATCTAGAAATAGATTTGTACATCTTATGTGGAAGGTATATACACTTTTTGTGAATTGATAATCATATTGGTATCATGTAGCTGATGTTGTGTATAAGTATTTTGGTGTTGTAGGACATATAACTGCCAGAGACATTTGCTATTATCAGAAAAAACCCTCACTAACTAAATAAGAATTAAAAAGGCTTTTGTTTACCGAATGATAGATGAATGGAGTTTTGTAATCTGTTGGAAAGGGAGCATTTAATTGTGTTCAGATCACTGGAAAATCTCTTTGAAAGTCCTTCAACTGCATTTAAATAATCCAGTTTACCAACGCTGTGTTTAAATTCACTTTAATCTTCAAGTAAAGTGTCCAAGGGCTCTTTGCATTTCAGATCTCAGTATTTGACTTTTGAAATCCATCAAGGAAATTGTCATAGCTGTCTGTCCTGAAGATGGGTCTGAGGAAAATACCTTGCTTTTCTAAATACAATATAATAGTTTTGTTATTTGACCTTTATGTTTTTGCTTGTGCAAATAACACTGTGAGACACTTACTACTGTATATTTTTTTAATAGCCATTGAAAAGCTCTCTGCCTTCTGGGAGAATTCTAGGCTACAGAATAGAGTATTTTCCAGAAGACAAGACTGCACATAAAAGGACAAACAACTCTACTGAAAAGAAAATCACCTTACTTTTAAATGAAGAGGCATATATAATATCTGTCACTGCCTATAACTCAGCTGGAGAGTCTCCTGAAGCTATTTTGAGGATTCCATCTGCTGATGAAAAAAGTAAGATTTCTCAGTGTCATATTTTTCTCATTAATGAAAAAGTGGTTTTCATGGCATCTGTTTATGTTCTGATATAGTGGAAACAAAACTATGCTAAGGACTTCTGTCATATGTATCTATTTATATCTTGTCGTATTTTGCCTTCATGTACCATATTTCTGTTATAGACAATCATTGTTGGGGGTTTTGTTTTGAAAGATAATTGTTAAGCTATGAATACTTTGATGTCTTATTGAATTTCTATTGTGTTACTTTCTGAGGATTTTTTGGGTTGCTTTAGGTTTTTTCCTAACTTTTCACCTCCAAAAAAAATTTATGGAATGCTACCCAATTCTTCTGCATCCCTTTGTAAGCCGTTAAGATTGGTTAGCAAAGGGCACTATTGAGGAGTAGTTAACAATATAATTCAGAGGTAGGGTAAATAGAAGTCTCTAAGTTGTGTTAGTGGAAACAGAGAGAGAAGCCTTGTGTTTATTCCCATTTCATATGCATTGCCAGAGTACCCATCCCACCCACTGCCAGGGTTAGGAAGCTGGTCTGCTCTAGCACAAGAGTTGCTCTTTGGCTCCTGTGTTTAATTCTGTCTTGAGTCTTGTGTTGCAACATTCTGCCATCATCTGACAGAGAGGTTGTATTTGACACACTTGAATCACTTCTACATCAGTTGTTCATGATGTAAGTGCAAGTGTCCCCTTGGAACTGCTCAATCAAATTACAATTTCTAATCAGAAAACTGGATATGTAGACTTCATATGATTTTTTCCTAGAGGTTGCTGACAACCAGTGCACTTTTGCATCCCACCATAAAGGTATTTCTGATTTTTCCATGCTGTGATGTGCTTTCCCCGACAAGATACATTTTTTTTTTTTTTCTCTGTTTCATCAGGTCTTTTTTGCCTCTGCTTTGCCAGGATTTTCACTCAGACTTTCATTACTTCTATTCTGCAGACTGATGATTCACCTTTCCTTCAATGTCATTCATGACCTTGCTGACTTGCTTTCCTGTTCTCCTATTGCCTTTGTCATCTCAGTTAAAATTGCTTATGAGCTACTTGCAAAACTGGTAGTAACTTAGTTTATAAGACTTTACACACTCTGAAATTTGGATTCTGAAAGAGAGACTGGTTCTTGAATTCTATATGTGTTTTTCAAGCTTTTATGAAAACAGAATTGCTGAAGTTTTCTGTTAAATTTTCAGCTTCTCAGATGATTGGAACAGTGATGACCTCTATAACAAATGAAGAAGTGGTTGTTCAGTGGATAACCTCTGAACCAGCAGCAACCAAATATGTGGTTGAGTGGTATGAGGAATTGGAGATGGACCCTTTTGGTAGATCATGGCAATATGTATCTAATTCTACAGAGTGGAAGAATAAAAAAAGTATGTTTATCAGTTACAGCTGTAACAATGTGCATATGTACATGTATTTATAGGTAAATTGGAAACAAAAGCAAGGATGAACTCATGCAGCTTTCCTCAGACTATTTTAAACCCAACAGTATTATTACATGTTCTATTGAAATCTCTGCAGGTAATGTAATAGCATTTTTTAGTCTTTCAAATTTTCATGCAACATGCAAGGTAGTGTTTACTCCCATGTAAGATTAGGCTACAGATTTTGTTAAAGTAGTTCTGTGGCTTGATCTTATGCCAGGAGGGAGGCCTGTGACTGATGTCAGTGATGTGAAGTTCACACTGTCCAGCACATCAGCACTGAAACAGCAGCACTTCCCTGGCCAGCCTAGTCACATCCTCGTGGCTCTTGCCAAAACTTTCTCAGTCACAAATCAGTAAGTGTTAAGCAGTGCAGCACTACAGCAAGCAGCAAAAGCAAAAAGTGGCCACTATCACTAGACTCTAATATCCAGTCAGGCAAGCAACCCCCATGGCAAGGACAGGAGCCTTCTTATCACTAGCTGAACAGCACTAACAGCTGTGAGTTCAGACTAGTGCATACCAATCAAATTTGTCATCATCTCAGTGGTTTGACCCCTGCCTGGCTCCCCAAAAAGGACTGTTGGGGTTCAATCCCAGCCTGCAGCCAAGCCCAGGCAGCTGCTCACTCACTGCTCTGCCACTGAGATTAGGGAGAGAATCAGCAGGGTAAAAGCAGGAGAACATGTGGGTTGAGATAAAGGCAGTTTAACAGGGAAAACAAAAGCCCTNATGGCAAAAGGTGAGCCAGAAAAAGCCTTGGTGCTGTGTGAGCCCTGCTCAGCAATAACAAAAACATCTCTGTATTATCAACCTTGTGTTCAACACAAATCCAAAACCCAGCCCCATGCCAGACACTGGCAAGAAAATGTACTCTACCCTAGCTAAAACCAGTTGGGGTCATGTATGTATAATGACCATCATAACTCTTGCTGCACTGCAGTAGGTGTAAGAGACTGAAAGAGCTGCAGAAAGCTGATATAATGCAGGGATCTAGTAATAGCCATTATTCTTGCTGATCAAGCTGCAGAGCCTGAGAGGAATGATCTAGGAAACCTTTACACTGGTTTCATTCCAGAGGTTGTAAAGCTACAGATATGTCCTCTCAGAGCTGATGGGAGTTGTTTAACTAGTGGGTGTAACCTGTTGATTACTTGGCTTTTGGATTGTTCAGAGTTGAAAACTTCATTTCCAGAAGCTGGAACTATGTCTTGAAACATAAAATTCTACTGGAGAGATCTCAGTTGGGACAATTGTACCCTAGAGTCAGGCTGGTTAGAAGCAGATCTGTAGTTGGCATGACTGGCACGCCAGTGTAGAAATAACAGAATATTCTGAGTTATAAGTAGCCCAGAAGGATCACTGAAGTCCAACTCCTGGCCCTGCACAGGGCACCCCAAAAATCACACTGTGTGCCTGAGAATATTGTCCAAATACTTTTTGAGCTCTGTCAGGCTTGGTGCTGTGACCACTGCCCTGGGGAGCTGTTGCAGTGCCCAATCATGCCATGGGTGAAGAACATTTTCCTGATACCCAGCCTAAACCTCCCCGACACAGTTACTTGCCATTTCCTCAGGTCCTAAGTGTTAAGGGTGGGGGACCCTGCTGCTTTTTAATCTGACAGAGTTGTCTCCTGCAGAGCACTAAACATAAAGATATGTGAAATTAAAAACACTGCCTTTAAGTGTAATTCTATACTAGAATTGAAAATACTTGAAAATAGAGACTTCTTCTAAAACCATAGACAGTTTTGAGATGAGTAAGTGGATTCACATAGAGAAGTTGTGTGATGCTGGAGTATAATTACCCATTCAAAGTATTTCTGGTGAAAAATGAGTCAGAAACCATGTACTCTTACTAATACTACTATGAAAAAAATGTTAAAGCCAGTAATAAGCATTCAAATCAATAATTGCATTGTGCACTTGCTAGAGAGTTGAAGAAAATAGTTGGTAACAGTATATTTAGAATTCCCTTGTGATTTAGTCTATTTGCATTGTATTAACATCATGCAGAGGTTGTATGTAAATATTCTTTTCTTTCCTTTACAGAAAACTTTAAACCATTTATATGCTATAACATCTCAGTGTATCCTCTGTATGGAAATAACGTAGCAGCTCCATCTTACACACAAATCTATGCTCAAGAAAAAAGTAGGTATTATAGAGTAATCATAATGTTGTGAAAGATGTGTTGTAGTCTGTTTCTCAGGATGTATTATCTTTGAATGATTTGGTACTGTCATTATTTGAAAGAGAGAGGAAGATGGTGGAAAAAAACCCAAGTTTCAGGGTTCCTGATTCCTATTCTGTTCAGTGACAAAATTGGTCTGTAAGAAAGTATTCATCTTGTGATATGAGTACATTACTGCTTGCACCCACTAATTTTTTGTGAAGTTTACACATTGTACACAAAGCATTTGGAAAGATATAGCTCCAAACATGAAAGAGTTTTTTTAAAACTAGCTATCTCTTCAATGTTACAGCTCATTTAGATATATAATTGTACTTGACTGTAACACTTGACTATATTTGTCAGTCTTAATATATGAGGAAATTATGAAATAAAATGGGTAGTTTGAAAAGCTTACTTTTTGTTAAATTTAATAATGCAATAAAATATTTGCAGTCCTGCACATAAAAAAAGGTAAGAAGATATGTTTGTAATTGGATAGAAAGTAGAGTTTTGCAAGGAAAGGGGTAAAGTTTCTGTAGAAGCTTAATGTGAATTTATACAGCCAGCTATAAGAATGTAGTTTACCAGTAATTTTAAGATGCCATGTGAAAATGTTGATTTGCACACACCTGTGTGTGTGCACAAACAGGTCTGTGCAAATGTGCACGCACACACAGTAGAATGCACCACTAAAGAGCATTAATTACTGCAGGGAGGCAATGGAGTATTTTATGTTTGAGTAATAATTACCAGCACAGTTAAAACTACATTTTGAGTTTTCCTGTTTATAGGTAGCTATGACAACACTCAAGGTTGTTAGAGAATGGGAAGGAAGTTTAAAACAGAAACACAGAGAACTCTTTCTTCAAAGTTATGAGCAGTGCGTGTGAGGTGGTATTGTGTGAGTAGAGAGGCTTTGTTTAGTGTGATGGGCAAGGCTGAGGATGCTGGAGGGGCTGGAGACATCATTTGAATCCCAGCTCAGCCAGAGACCACCTGCACAAGCAGTGGCCTTGCACGAGTCCCCCCATGAGTGCACCAAGAATAATTTTCCTCTTGATCTCTCCCTGATGTTGCAACAATAGAACCTTTTAATGATCTCAAGGTGTTTGAACACAGTAACACCCAGAACTATGCAATTGCCAGAATAGATGAGGGGAAGTTTTATCAGAAGAATTCCCACATTTAAGAGAGTGAGAAAAGTTAAGGACTGTGTCAGAACGCTAAGATTACACATTTTCTCATGCATATTTTTTCCCTAATGTTACTGGTATGTGTGAAATAACAGAGATGGATAACACTGTGGACATTGACTATTTTACTGCTTTTGCTATTTTATAATGCTTCATCATTATAGAGCCATCAGAAGGACCTGTGGCTGATACAGCCATTCTGGGGAAAAATGAAGTTACAATAAAGTGGAATGAGATTTCAAAGGATAAAAGAAATGGATTTATCACTAACTATACAATATTTTATAAACTTGAAGATGGAAAAGAATTGAGTAAGTATACATTAGACAACAATACTTTCAACAGGGTTATGGAATTTTCAATCTCTCTTCCATCTTGATACACCTTTGAAGTCAATGGAAAAAGTCATGACAGGAGTAGAGAAGCTAAAATATATTGGAGAGTCATAGATTCTGTGTAAATTCATAGATCATGGGTGTTCAGTGAATTTATAAGTTTCATGCATGTCCTTGGAAGGATATGCCTTCAGCTTCTGGAAAAGTATGGCAGAAATTTTCTGTTAAAATATTTTTACTGTCAATTTTATATTAAAAGCAAATTTGGAAATAATAGTAAAATAAGCTGCCAAGAAATAGTTTCTCTGGACATCGTTTTAGACCAGTTTCTTCAGATGTGTTTGCTTTTCTATGCTTGCCATTGCTTTTCTGGTCTGGAGGCTGATAGCATAAATTTGAGCATACTCCTAATCTCTACCTCAGGAGTAGTGTCCATACAACCTGGCAATCTGATGGTGTCTGTTCAAAACCTCTGTAGCAGAAAGCAGAAGCTTTCAGGAAAAGTGTTTGGGTGACCTAAACTTTTCTTCCTATATAGTTTATGAAGAATGCTGTTGGATCATTCAGGGCTTCAGAGTTGGGTTTTTTCCCTCCCTTTTTAGACATCATAGTTATCAAGCACCTAACACAATCTCTTCTGCAAAGTTTGCAGACTTAAAAATCTTGTGATGCTTGCTTCTTGTGGATATCCAGTTCAGACCCAGGGCAGGAGTATTCCTGGTAATTTTTAAATGTGAAAGAGAAAGCTAATTATTTCTGTCAGATTTGGTCATCTGCATACGCAGTTTTTCCTACTGCGTTGGTTTCTGAGTAAATTAATGCTGACTGCCTTGTGCAGGGCCACCCATGAGATGCGGAGCCCCATGTTACAGAGCCAACTTTCTCCATGTTACCTGTAGTGTACAGCAGGCTCTGTCCTTTTTAGGACTTCAGATTATTTTCTTTAGAAAATTAGTTGTAAATACCAATGCAAAGGAGTTAAATTTAAATGGCAAAATGTGCTGTGCTGATGCTTCTGAGGGTTCTCTGATGTCATGTGTTCTTGATAATAGAATGTGGGTGTGTGCCAAGGTGACTTCACTGGTGGCCTTTTAACACTAGAACTTCACATTCCCACCCTGGACTTAAGAGAAACTCAGCTTATTTTAACTTGGAGCATATTGCAACATAACTGTTTCCTGGGTGCTTCTTGACAGAACTGATGAAATGAGTTGACTTTGACTTTATGCATCAGAAAATGTTTCAGTGACTGTAATTCTAATATGAAGATGCATTTGGTACTGCTAGTAGACGTGGGATAATAGGATAAGAGCCCTGCTTAAAAAAAATTAAAAGTGAACTCCATTACACTAATTTCAATCCTGGACAATGTATTAGAAACAATGAATTCTATTCAAAAAAAAGCATTTTGAAACTTGGAAAAAAATTCCTGTTGATTTTGGCTTTCCTTTGACTTTATTGGGGTAGTGTCCCAGTGCTGATAGATGGCATTCTTTTGGATGATCAGTGTCTAATTGCATGTAGTTGAAATATAGTTGAATTTCACAAGCTACAGAAACCATTGGAAGCTTTTAATTTCTGAGCCAACTGTTTTGAGGAAATAAAGTTCTCAAAGCACTGTTTTCAGGAGATCATAATTCACCTGTCTTTAATATTAACAAAAATATTTGTATTTATTTTTAAAAGTATGTAATGGCTTAGGTTTTTGCCTCAAACTTTTAAGTAGTATTGATAAACATTGTTTAGTAATTTAGATTTTGTCTTTAAAAGGACTGGTAAGATTGCTTTGTATTTCAGTTACCTTTAAAATAGTTTGTGATCTATTATTGTAGAAATTGCTAAATAAGTGTACAGTTCCCTGATATAACATTACTTTTGTGTGTTTACTGATATAAATCTTCTCCTAAAAAGATGAAACAGTGAACTCTGACGTTCTGCAATACAGACTGAGGTCCTTACAGGCTAATACACAGTACACTGTTTATATCATGGCAAGCAACAGAGCTGGTGGAACCCTTGGAGAGCCAAAAACCTTCAAGACTTTGAAACTGAGTAAGTAATAATCCAGGTTAGTTTTTACTATTTTAAAAAATGGAAGTAAGAAATACAGGACATCATTGTTTAGGTGTTTGTTAACTTCTATTTGTTTTTTAAATAGTGTTGAACAAAACAAGAAAGAACTGGCAACAGTAGTTGAATTTAACTTAATTTCACTGACCATCTCACAGAATAAAAAACCCCTCAGAATTAGAAGTCAGTCCCAAAAATTTTTATTTATTTGTCAGTCAAGCTGTGGAGTACTGTGCTTGTTTGTGGAAGCAGCAGTGTGTATGCTGTCGGCTCTGGGATGCCTAACAGTTCATTAAAAAGTAGACTTTTCCATCTGAGAGATTTACAATAACCACACATTTTGTTGCACCTGTTCTGGTATATAAGCGTAACTGGTAAATGAATGCAGAGGTTGTGGCCAGGACCCATGTAGAGAAATACCTTTTTCTGTTTCTTACTGTTTGTTTTAGCCAGATTTGTCAGGGAGGTTGGAATAGTGGCAGCAGATCAGAGATTTCCTCATTTACGCTTCTGGAAGAACGTTCTCAGAACATTCCTAAATGCCTCTGGTACTCTGGTACTTGGAAACTAGCTCAGAAATCTGTGCAACCTTTCAGTCAGAATGACTGAGGGTTTTTTTGTGTGTGTGTGATTTAAAATCTATCTCCAACACTTAGTTTGCTATGTATCTTTTTGTAACTGGTACAAGTGGCACTGACTGGCGAGCATAAAATAACAGGTGACCAAGAGGTGACAGAGTCTTCATCCTTGCTTTCAAAGGTTGGCATGATATGACCCTAGTCAGCCTGATCTGGCTTTAAAGTTGCATGAAGTGATCTACAGATATACCCTCCAATCTAAACTACTGTGTGATTCTGTTAAAGAAAGGAAATTTTTAAATGTGATAAATTAAATCTGTTCCTAACACATCCTGACCTGGTTTCCTGGCTCGGTAACCGTGGCTTGTTGGATTCAAAATACTCATCTTTTTACTCATCATACAATGGATGTATTCTGAGCAATTTTTCCTAGTTTTGACAGAGCTCTTTAGAACTGTGCTAATTAAGTGACTTGGATGTTAAAAATTATCTGTCTTAAGGGAATACCTGAAGAAATGACAATATGGACTCATTGCTGTTTTGGTTTTTATTTGTCTGTTTTTGTCTAAAGATGAAGAAGATGCCTTTTTTATTGCTATACCTGTTGGGATAAGCATGTTGTGTTTGATAGGCCTTTGGATAATGTGCATTTTGAAAAAACATGCGTGAGTATATTTTCTACTGTCTAAAACTGAATGCAACCAATTAAATTAACTTGTAAAACAGGAATTTCAATTTATTTTGTAAATGCCTGTGTTGTGTTCAAAACCAATGTCAAAATAGAAAACAAGCAATTGAAGTAACAAATAAGTGTACAGGTTATACTTTGACTACAGTTTATGTGCTAGAGTCCAAAAATAAATATTAATTTTAGAAAGTTCAGTAAGTTGGAACAAAATAAATGACAGAAAGAGATTTACATATCACCTACATCATTTTATGTAAAATGCTACACACATTTGCAGTTCCATGGTCATTTAAGTGAAGGGAGCAAACTTCAAGTCAGTTTCTGAAAAATTAATAATGCCAAGAAATGAAGTTTTCTGGACACTTTTAATATGCTAGGATGGTATTAGGACATATTTCACATAGCCCCTATTGCTTATTTTACCTATAGTAATATGGCTTTTACTGGTTTGTGGTGCCTCCCTTGAGCTGCAAAGGAGTAAGGAAAAAGCCTACAAATTACACTGTGTGAAAGCATTTGGATGTTTGATCCTTATCTGCACGTGATTCATAATCCTTTCATCTGCTGTCATGGATTTCCCCTGACAGATTTTAAATTTTTTTTCTCTGAGCATGGGGATCCATTAACATTCCAGAGATGACTGTGAGGGTTTTTTTAAGGTTACAGAATAGACTTTCCTTTCACAAGAAGTGACTGGGTTGTTTGGCTGAGGAGAAGGTTAAAAATCTCAACTATTTTGGGACATTCTATGCTTTTGGAACCAATGCTGTTGTCAAGTGAAGCACCAGGTAATAAATACAGCTGAAGCAATAATTTCCATCCCTTTTACATCTTCATCTGTGTTGAGTATTCTGAATTTTTACAATCGTAAAAACTATTTTTTGATTCTGAAGAATACTTTGAGATGCAGTAGAATGTTTATACTCCTGTGTAGATCAAACTGCCATGTGAAAAGTCAAGCTAAGGCCTGATTTTCATTACCTTACATCCCTACCAGTGTCAATGAGTGATTCAGTGAGTGAGCAAGATTCATCTGCTGTTAATTTAGGAACTCAGTGTAGCACTAATGTGGTGTAGTGCCAGGGAAACTTTCCTTGTACAAAGGTCACCTGAGGTGACTTTTCACTGAAGAAACACCCTGAAACATGATCACAGCAGAATTTGTATACAGTCTTATTTTGGCATGCTCTTATTTCATATACTATTTGATTGAGTAATATAATAATACATAATATAAAATATAATAAAAAATGGTTTTTATGAATTAGTAGCTTTTCTGCAAAGTCTCTGTGACCCAAGAGATATTGCTGAGATATTTTGTAATAAAAATCCATGTATGGGAAAACAATTTTATTGAAAAGCATTGTGTTGATATAGAAAAGACTTAATTTGTGAAAGTTTGATACTTTAGCAGTATTTAGAAGTTTTGGTGATTTGTTAAATTTATTTTTAATTATCTATTTCTTTCATAATTTGGCTGAGATTCCTTTCTCAATTATAGGTTTAAAAAAGTTTGCTGGCCTGATATACCAAATCCTGAAGATAGCCTTGCAGTGGAATGGCCTCTTGCTTCATCTATGGTAATAGCTGCAATTTGATGCATTAAAGAAGGGATCAAATGGAGGGCAAAGAAATCCTTTTCTGGCAGTCTTTTATGAATTAATAACCCCCTATACTGAATTTCATTCTTCTTTTTACGTGCTACAAAATGCTCTTTGTAGTATTCCAAAACAAAAGAGAAGATGCATCTTCATAAAGTATATTCATCTAATTCTTATAGGATATTGAAAAATAATGTTTTGAAGTGACAAAGTCCTTGGTGGACATGGCTCATTTAATAAAGCAAATTGAATTTGCACAGGCTTTTGAGTCTATTAAAACAGGTTTCCACATCTGCATATCTCCTCCCTTCTCCACAAAAAATGTACAGCAACATACAGTAAGATTTGGTATATGGTTGTATTAACACTTATGTATTTTTATTTGTTGAATATTTATTCCTTGTTAAGGTTTTGATGTTTATTTGAATGGAGTAGATTTGATCAGGTTTACACAGAAAGTGTAATCTGTGGATAGTGGGATTTAAACTTTTTTCTCAAAAATGTCTGGTTAGACTAGAAAAGATGGACACAATCCAAACCTGATTCTGAGCCTTCATTGAAACCTGTTATTTCATTAAGTACAGAAAGCCTAACATGAAAGTGTTTAGCAAATGGACAGGATAAGACTGCCTTTTTTAGTACTCATTCACATGTAACTGCATCCCATCTGAAATGCACATGAACTCTTTACTAGTGCACATCTGAAATTACAGGTCAAACAGAGCTCAAATAGCAGTAATTTATTTATTAAATAATAAACTGATACATTATCTATCCTTTTATAACTCTCCAATTTATCTCTTTGTACTAACAGAATAATTCATTTCTGAAGAGAGTGTCATCTCAGAGTAAAACTGTAGACTTTGAAGACATAAATGTTTTGGAATATTGTTTTCCTGAAGAAAGTCAGGAAGGATCACTACTAATAAATTATGAAAACCATGTTTCTGAATGTACTGAATGTACTGATATTAATAAAAAAGACATAACTAACAGAGAAGAAAAGATACTGCATAATGAAGAGAATGAAGTTGCTAAATGTTTTTCCCCATCCATGCCTTATGTAATTACTGATCAATTTATCAGAAGTCAAATGCATTCAGCTTTGATACCAGTGAAGGAAGTCCAGCCCACAGAAATAGTGGCAAATGATTTGTGTGGATCCCAACAGAATCCAAATAAAAATGAAGAAAATTATGATGAAGACGTTTTAAAGCTGGAAGATTTCAGTGAAAAAGCACTGTTCAATCCATACCTTAAAAATTCAGTTAAAACAAGGGAATTTCTTGTTTCTGAGAGCCTGCCAGAACAAAGTACAGATGAACACAAAAGCCAGTCAAGTGTCTTCCCTCCTTTTCAACCAAATGTTCCAGGACAATCCTACATAACAGTGGAGGTGTTCAGGCTGGCCAAAGCTCAGGAGCATGAGAAAACTCCATCGTAAAGTCCTCCTGTGAGATGTCCCTTGGCACTGCTGCTCGTAGGCATTCATATCTCCTAACGTGGCTGATCTCAGTTAACTTGGGTGGAGACTCCCTCTTCCTTCAAACAGCTGTGAGGCAATTTTTAACACCTCTGTGTTAAAAAGTGTCAGTGTTCACTTTCAGTGTGGATGTTTGGGGGTTTTGTTGGTTCGGTTTTTCTTGTTTTGGTTGGTTTGTTTGTTTTTTACCAGACATGCCAGTAGTGAGGCAAAAGAAATAGATTTTGTTAATTCTTCTTAGTTCCCCTGTATCAGCCTGCAAAAACAAACTGATATTTGCTGCAGGAGCATCCAGCAGCTCCTCTGTTTCTCCCCACAACCAGTTCCCATGGCTCAGCTCTGATGGGGAAACATGGACGGACTGGAACAGAGTCGGAATCCTTCCTTCAGTTACATGAAGCAGAACCACCTTCCTGTTCTTATTTCCCTTGATTGTTTTTTATCTGGTTTTATGTATCATGTTCCTCTTATTTTACAAATATTTTCTAGATTTCAGGAGTTGTCTTTTTGTATCCTGACTCTTGAATTGATAGTTTGGCTTATAGTTTCTTGTCTTTAATGAGAGTATATTTGCTATGTTATCTGCATTTTGGAAAATGTGTTATGCTTGCTATGTTGCTTCCTTTCCTTTCTCATGTTTTGAATGGTCCTCAGCATTTTGTGCTGTTTTTGTTTCTCCTGTTTGTTTCCCCCATTTGTTTCCTGTTTTTTTTTAAACTGCTTACTGAAGGACATCTTCTTATCTTCTTGTTCCTGTGCTTCCAATTTGTTTCAGTTCAAAACTGTTTTCCAGCTGCGATTTTGATATTTTGCACTGGAAAAAAAATCAACTAAATATGTCATCTTGTGTTAGAATAAGCACTGAGTTAGGAACTTATTTTTCAGGGAGGTAATGAAAAAACATTAGATCTATAAAATCTTCCCAGATGTTCTCTGGTAATTGATTTAGGATTAGCTATTTCTACATGAAGGATATAACTTTTGTCATTTGTTTTATGATTTTGTTAAGTCATAAATCTAATTGTAGTTTCCATTTTACAAATCAGCAGTTAAGCAGTAAAGCACTCAATCACACTAATTTTTTAAAAAGAAAGAGGTGATTATTTTTAAAGTCTTACTGAAAAACTCTGTTAAATAAGAGGTTTAAAAAGATGGAGAGTCTAAGTGAATTGTTTTAGAAGGAGGTGTTCAGTATGGGGGATATAGTAATTTTAAGAATTTGAACTATTTTTACAGTATTTAGAGGCTTAATGTCATCGGTCTTGTTTGCACAAGACTGTAGTTTGCACAACTAGAGATTTCTTCCAAGGTAAAAAAGATACAGGAGTTATGGGGATAGAAGAATGAGAGACAAATGTGAATAGGGATAGAAAGCCTTTCTGTGCAGGAAGAGGAATGGAGGAATGGAAAATATATTGTCCAGCATGAATGAGGAGGCTGAGCCTTTCCCTGGATGCATTGGCTATTACTTGCATTGTGTCGGGGAAAACAATGTAAAGTTTTGCATTCAGGATCTTTTTCTATAGTTTGGAACCTGCTTTAACTTAGAACAATGTTCCTCTAGTTGCCAAGAAAGGATGGGAAAACAATTTCTGCAAATGTTCCTTATCCAGCAGCACGGATTTCCACCTCTCATGTTTGTTGGATCACTTTCTCCACCACAGTGCTCTAAGCTGAAATGCATGTATGTTTGCTCTTGTAAGCCCTTGCTCACTTAGGTAAGGCATATTCTGAAGTTAGGACAAAGCTTTGGTTAGGCCAGTGCTTTTTTCTGCTGCTTTAGACTGTTCTAAACTTCTCCCTCATGGCTACATTGTTGTTTCCCCGGGCTCAGAACTCACTGATTCCATCACAGCGATTTTTTTCCCTTAAATCTCAGTATTCATTCTAATATCACGATATATAAAAATAAACACATGTGGAGACATTTTGGGCCTCTCTAGGAATTGTTTAGCAGCCTTATAACAGCTGCATATTCTGAGCTGTATGTTTGAGACAGGTGAAAAGTGAAAATACTGCAATCTTTAAGGGGTCATTAGAAAGAGGAGTTCTTGCTGGATGGCTTGGGTTATTCTTGTAGCGATTCTTAGGTTCTGTAGGGTAAGTATATCCTTTTTTATCCCATTTTATTTCCTCCCCTATTGATATTCTGCTTCCTCTCCCCATTATTTTCTCAGAAAAAGCAGAATGCAAGAAGTGGGCTCAATACATTCCAGAAAGTAAGGCTGCCTTTTGCACATGCTTTGGAATGAAAGCTTCTTGCATGTGATTTGTTTTGCATTGGGAGTTGCACTCTTTCTGACCTTTTGCAATTTGTCTTTCAAACTAACACTGTGAACCATTAAAAAATTAAAACTCAGAAAACGAGTACAAATTTTGTTTTATTGATTTATACTAAATATACCTTTTACACATTTTAGATTTTCATATTCACATAGAATAGGTCTCACTTTGGAATGCTGTTTATAGGGTCACAAGAGAGTGGGCTTTAGTCATAGTAATTTTCTATGGCCACAATTTGAATTGGTAACTTTCTTTGAATGTTCAACAACAAAAATATTATTCCACTTGGGTTGTTATTCAGGCAAGAAAAATAAGTTTCAAAGTCAGTTTGTTGAAAACCAGGTACTTATTAGACAGCACTAATCCTTGGGAGCAGACAGTACTTCCAAAAAAATCAGGAGGAGCTCAGCCCTGATGCCGTTTGTCACAGCCAAGGCCTAATGAGCATTTCTCAGTTTATTATTGGTGGGGGAGTGTGGGAGGCACCACCACAATCCACCCCATGGACAAAGTCAGCTTCTCTGGGCATGCTACCCCAGGCAGCACAGCAGCCTGGGGACAGAGTGCCTGGAAAGTGCCCAGAGGAAAAGGAGCTGGGGGTGCTGGTGACAGCAGCTGAACAGGAGCCAGGGTGTGCCCAGGTGGCCAAGAAGGCCAATGGCATCCTGGCCTGGATCAGCAGTGGTGTGGCCAGCAGGACCAGAGCAGGGACTGTCCCCGGTACTGGGCACTGCTGAGGCCACACCTCGAGTGCTGTGTCCAGTTCTGGGCCCTCACTGCAAGAAAGGCACTGAGGGGCTGGAGTGAGTCCAGAGAAGGGCAGTGGAGCTGGGGCAGGGTCTGGAGCACCAGTCCTGTGAGGAGCTGGGGGTGTTTAGCCTGGAGAAAAGGAGGCTCAGGGTGACCTGATCACTCCCCACAACTGCCTGAAAGGAGGCTGTGGCCAGGTGGGTTTGGCCTCTTCTCCCGAGTAACCAGTGGTAGGACAAGAGGAAGTGGCCTCAAGTTGTGACAGAGATAGTTTTGATTGGATATTAGGAAAAATTTCTCTACTAAAAGGCCTGCCAAGCACTGGACCAGGCTGCTCAGGGAAGTGTTGAGGTCACCAACCTGGGGGTATTTAAAATATATGTGGATGTGGCTCCTGGGGACAGTTAAGTGGTAAACTTGGCAGTGATGGGTTAATAGTTGGACTCTATGATCTTACAGGTACCTTCCAACCATACAGTCTGTGATTATATAGGGCACATTCAAAACATAATCCACTTTTTTGATGTTACTTTTTTTCTGCAGGGCAGAAAGGAGCTGAGAACCTAATGAGATCTGAAATCTGATCAGACTCTTTGTAGGTGTGCCCATATATACCATTCCTAAACACAAAGATTATGTTAGAATTACCTCTGTGCTTTTCTAACCTACTCAACACATTCGTTTTCTGCTTCTTTTCAGCTAGTTGTCCATTACTTATATTAGTATTTGATCTCCCCTCCAACTTCTTTCTAGTCTCTCTAATAGTTGTCAGACCTTACATGAGGAGGTGTTCAGCTGCCATATATTGTGTATCCTTGCTGTGAGAAGAAAATTAGATGCCCGGTGCAAATCATATTTTGCTATTACTTTGTGCAATGTGTTTTTTTCCAATATGTTGCACATGCAACATATTTAGTTAAGGAAAGCTGAAATGCACTCACCTTCTTTCTCCAGTGTGTGCACAAGCAGGAGATCTCCAGAGGCAGACTTAAGAAAAGGAGACAAGTTGGCCCTGTCACTGCTGCAAGGTGGTGTGGCTTGATCAGAAGCGATGCAGTTATGCAGATATACACATATCCACAGGCATATACATCTCTGCAGCTATGGAACCACACTGATTCCTCTGGGAACTGCCCTTTGAAGTGCTTGTGTACACCTGAGCCCATGTTCATGTGTGCACGTGCCCGAGCCCAGGCCCAGCGAGGCACCATAATTAATCTGGTTTGTGCAGCAACACCTGCAGAAAAGGAAGTTGTTTATGTGATTTATATCGCTGCATAGTGTCCTTCACCAGCACAGGTGGCATTAGAGGCTGCTTCACTGCTGGCATCCTGTTTTGCCTTGTGCAGGGATTTGCCATAAGAGCCCACAAGGCCCTGGTCCTTGCCCTGAAACCCTAGCCCATGTTCGTGCTGTATCTGCTGCTTTAGGCTGGTGCTCCTCGTTTCTGAGTTTCCTGTGTGAGGTGGTGGCTGGCTCCCTCCATTCACAGTTCAGTGCAAACCACTGGGACAGTCTGGATGCTCAGGAAGCTTTAGACACATGGAGGCTCAAGCCCAGAACTACAGGGTAGGAGTATCATCCACTGCTCCCATGATACAAGTAATTGCTAAATTGATCAACGGTAAGACAGTAACTTTGATGCCCCTGACTGCAGCTGTGGTAGGCAAGACAACTCTCACAGGTAAGCTGGGTAGACACACTGGCCTTAGGGTGTTAATGCTGGGCTAGGTGTGATACATTTTAGAGCGACACTGAAAGGCTGGGCAGAACAAATGTCAGACCACGCCCTGTGCAGCCTCAGATGAACAATGTGCTGCACACCTTGTGGTGTGGTCATGAAAGTGAGGTTTGGTCTGCTGGTTTTTTGCAGCTGAATGGTAGCAAATCCTTTGGTGTTACATTGTCAGAGATTAGAAATATTACAAGATAGTAAGTCAACTGAAGTTCTACCTCGAAGAAATCTCAGATTTTAATTTTGAAAGTTCCCTTGATGAATTAGAGTAAGCTGCCTTTGTTATAACAGGGGCCTCATGTATTAGGTTGTAAGATTTTAGCTTTGTTCATCTAGATGTCAAAATACAAAATACAGAAGATTCAGCAGCACAGTCTTTGGGAAGTACTTCGTGTAGCAAGCAGTGCAATTCTAAATCTCAGAGGTCACACAAAACAGTGTTTTGACTAAAAAAATCATGGTCCTTAGAATTGTAAGAGGTAATTTGTGAATATTTATTGAATAGCTTTATCTTTTACTAGGGGCTATTCTGAAATAGATAAGATATCCTGCTAAAGGTCACTTGAAAATAACACATGGCACTTATATACCATAAATTATTTAACACTATATAAAAGCTTCTTATAAATAGATGAAACAGATACTAATTTAAGCTAATGCCTGAGCTGCTTTGCTCTTGTATCAGTCTGGTGTAAAGACAGTGGAAGTTTTGTTCTACTGCTCTATGTTAATGACAGGCATGTAGATAACAGGAAGCAAGGCATATTCTCACTTGCAGGTGAGTCTTGAGCCCATAAGAATATGAGCTCACTGCAAATACAGGTATTTGTTAATTGTACCCTCTTCTGGCTCCTGGCACAACAAAAGGAAAATAAAATAAAAGTGGTCTTACGGTGTTTCTGTAGAAAGGCTGGAAAATGTGCTACTCTTGCCTCCCTGCATAACAAAAGGAATTTATATGTCCTGTGAACAAAGGATGACATTTGTAAGCAGAGCTGACAAAAAATCATTAATCATTGCTTTTGTACCATGACCTGTTCTTAATCATACTGTTTATTAGGCGTATTTATTCCAAAATACCATTTGTGCCCTTCTTGTGTAGTACATGTTGTGTTTTGCAGTCTGAGAATTTATGAAGAAGGCTCTGAGCAAAATAGTGTCAATTTCATCCATTGTGTCTTCCTTTCTTTTACTTTGCAGAAATTTTTTTCTCGGTATTTCACAGAAATGTAATTATTCTAGTGAACTGGGACTAATTTTCCTGCTCTTTTACTGGGCTTTTTAAGGATTATTTTGTTTGCCTTTTTTCTCAAGACTTAATAGTCATTTTACTACTGCCTCACCATCTAATTAAAAACTACTGTTTTATCTAGGTTTCTTAACTCAGAACATGAATATGAAGCATTAAAATCCAAAAATGGGAACAGATGTTTGAATATGTTCTGTGAATTGAGATTTAAAAAATATATCAGTTTTCAAGACTATCAAAAGATGAATAGAAACAGATGTGCATACTTTTGCTGTAGATTGACCCTCCTATCAGTATCCTAACAGGATACTTGAAGAGTAAACAGTGTGATTATTTAGTGCTGTCTGTTTGTAGGAGACTGGAGAAAACATTAATGGCTCAAAACAACTGAGCTGTGTTCAGAGTGGGGAACAGGACAAGTTCTGGGTGGGTGGTGTGGCCACTGCTCACCCCCACCCACAGGAGCCCCTGGCCCATCCCCAAAGTGGCTACAAGGCACTGCTCCCCACCCATCTGCCCCACAACTTCCTTTTTTCAAAATCTGGATTACTCAAAATCGGAGTTTGCTAAGTGAGTGCTTTGTGCAAGTGCCTTACTTTAGTTGGATGTGGCTTTAAAATTTGCCAAGTACTTTATTCTTCAAAGTTTGCAAATAAAATTTGTTATTCAGCCTCCTGAGAAGTTTGTTGCCCTCCAAGAGTGTTGAAATGCCACAGCCTTTCAAACCCTCGCCGCGCGAGCTCGGGGTGTAGCTCCACTCCTGTGCTGCACTTCCTTCAGCTCTTAGAAGAGACCAGAGTGGAAAATGCTCTCACAGACACAAAGGGGCACAGCTTCAAACCAGCCATGTACCCATCTTTATCTGAGAGATTAATACTCCAGGGTGCAGGCTGTCCTGAGATGCCCCAGCTAGAGATCCAGGACGTCCTTTCCCAGGGCCCTGAGTTACTCAGGTTATTCAAGTGAGCTCTGGGAGCATGAAGGAGGGTGGAGGGATAGCCCACAGCTCATTCACTGGGGGTGAGGATTCTGGGAGAGTTGCCCAGTGGGTGCTCAGTAACAGAACAGAACATCTAAGGCTGCAGTGGGCTGGTTTCCCAGTTCAAGCTGTCAAAGAAACTATGCTGTAATATGGTGCTTTGTACTTTAAAAGTGCTGCTTTAACATTGACCAGTCCCATTGAGTAGCGAGGTCAAGACTTTTGAGTTTGAATGTCTGCTACCAGTATCTTTCTCAGCCTCTTAGGCTGCCCTGATTTCCAGGCACTGCTCAGCCCCACGCTGAAGAGCAGTGAGCCTGCTGAGCCAAGTAGGATATTGTTTCAGTTTCAGTGTATGACCTGACAGAACTGAAGTTTCCGAGTCCTTATTTCTTGGAAAAGCAGCCTTATTTATATTTCCTGGGTTTGTCACTGCTGTGCTCAGAATGCAGTAGTGGCCTACCCAAGGCTAACTTCTGCAGAATTTTCACCACTACGTGAGTGACTGTGTCTAATGGAGTTTAACAAAGAGGGAACACTTTTCATAATCACAGAAAGATTATGCAAGAGTGTCTAGGCATGTCAGAGACAATGAGCATAAGGTTATAATCACAGTTAATGCTCTGGATGTCCACTTAGAGCATCACTGATCTAAACCCAACACTTTATTCTGAAGCAAAAGAGCTTAAAAGACTGTAAAATGTTACTTTGGCAAATTATGTCCTAATTATGTCCTAAGAAATTTATTTCTTTAATAATACCAAATGAGCCCAGCATGATTCTGCAGTGAATCTTCTCATAGTCAGTGTCTGCTAAGTGAACTCTATGTTGCATTTCTGTTACTGTCTTAAACAGTTAGCTGAGAGGGTTTGAGATGAGAGGGGGTTTAGTTTCTGTGTCTTTTTCCTGTTTGGTTATGTTTTGTTCTCTTTTAGTGGTAGGAACTTATGCCAGCATCAATAGTTTATGAGCTACAGATAATTTTATTTACAAAATGTGTTTCAAATCCTCTGAACACAAAAAGATTGGAACAGTGGGGGATGGTGTCTTTGCTTTGTACGTAAAGCCTTTTTGTCAGTAGCATGCTGCCCAGAAATACTCACATCCAGCTGTGTTCATGGCTTGCTGCCTGTGCTGCCTGCTTCCCTCTCCCATGACCTTACACCTCCTTCAAACATGCTCCATGCATTTGATTTCATTGCCAGCTATTTTTTTGGTTTTGTTTTATAGCTTGGCTCACAAAGAGGCTTGGAGAATTGCTTGTCTCTAGGAACTGCATCTCTCTTCTGCTTTTATTTTCTGGAGAGCTTAATTGCTTTTACACTGCTGATGAAAGGCTTCTACAGCTTTTGGGCCAGACAAGGTTTCCCAACATCTGATCTGCAAGGAAGGAAGCAGGGGAGTGTTGAATAACTGGGTGAAAAGGAACACACAGGAGTTTGGATTTTGCTGTATTTCACTTTTCTTCCAGCACACAGGGCTGGTTCTCTGTTTAAAAGTACTGTCTTTATTAAGTAAAGGACAATCCTGGAAATAATCTGTGCATTGCATCTCCTGATGCACTATGATGAGATGGAGAGGAGACACTTGAGTTCGAATAGGGGTAACCCCATCCTTTGCTCCCATCTCTTTTCACCCTTCCTGCACACATTCCCACTTCCCCAGCCCCACTGACTCAATGTGAAACTACCGAGCAAATTGCTGTGAAATTACCTAAGCCTTGGGTTTATTAGGAGGTCTGCCAGTTTGTAGGTAAGGAGCAGGTTCCTGATCTCAGGTGGGAGCAAGGTAGCTCGTTTCTCAGGGACTGAGCTGGCAG
The DNA here is from genome assembly GCA_013398075.1 of Notiomystis cincta. Lineage (NCBI taxonomy): Eukaryota > Metazoa > Chordata > Aves > Passeriformes > Notiomystidae > Notiomystis > Notiomystis cincta. The sequence goes on along the minus strand of VZRX01019259.1, from coordinate 84,104 downwards.
TGCTGTGCCCAGTATGGACAGGAGCACAGATGTGTGGGGTAAATCCCTCATGTGCCCTGCTTGTTTCATGGTGACTGGGGTTTTGTGTTGCCATGTCCTCAGATAAATTCTTGGATGCATTGCCTCCAGCTTGTGGCTGTTCTGCTCCCATGACTGAGGTTTAATTTTGTAAGGACTGATTTTTCTTTAATGATAGGGCTAAGTCAAATTTCTCTCTAGAGCCACATATTGTGTAAGGTATCTCTGTTGACTCGAGTTTTTGTGGCTTAGTCTGAGTTTCACTGCCTTTAAAGGAATTTGTACTCTGCCAGTGTTTGTTTATTTTTGGTGTTTCTGTGCTGACATTTTTATTTAAGTTACTCCACATGCTGTACTCTCACAGAATCTGACATTTTTCCTGCATTACAGTCAACCTAACTGTAAAGGCTGATACAAGATCCCTTATTCTTCATAAAATGATTCAATTTGCTTCCATTTACAGCCGTGTATCTATGCATTACCTATCTAAACGGCATTAATTTATATAAATAAATAAAATGGAGAGGCTTTCTGACACATGCAAGAATGTTATTAGTTTCACTTAGGGAAGACATCCAGCAGACAGAGGAGTAAAAAGACATGCAGCAAATGGAGCAAATGGGGATGTGCTAAAAGAGCTGTGCCCTGAGCAGGCTCTGGAGACATCTGCTATTGCCCTGGGCTATTGGCGAGCTCTGTGTCTGAGAGAAGGAGCTGGGGAGGGAAGGAGGGACACTCCTCAGGTGTCTGGCTGAACACGGCAAGTCTCATGCAATACATGACAAAGGACAGTCAGAATATGTTTTAACGTTTGTTACAGTGACTCCACTTAGGAAAGTTGCCTCAGTACCAAAACATCACCGTTGCCTCGCCACAAGGAGCCCTGGGTGATGGCGGGGGAAGGCGGTGTGGGCTGGTCCCCGCGGGTCTCTGGGGCACACGCATGTTCTTCTGCCAATGTTCTCCTCAAAACGGGAAAAAGCTGCATTTGCTCAAGCAGGAAGAGTTGTGCTGCCACAGGTTCAGTCCAGAAATGGCCTTCAGGAGCCTCGTGTTTTTTCCCCAAGCGCTTGGGTCAGCGGCGATTACTTATCTGGGCAGAGCCGGGAGTGATTCAGGCTGCAGCAGTGCATGAGAAGAGGCTTCCTGTCGGCAAACCCCAGCACGTCCATCAGCCCGCGGGGACAGGGAACCGGTAATTGGGCCCGTTTCTCGCGGCCCGGCTATTGTGAGGCCCGAACGATTGTGGGCACGGTGGGCCCGCTGGGCCCGCGGAGACTGCGCGGCAACGCGCAGGGGCTGGGCCCGCCTCGGGCCTGGGTTTGTGGCTCAGGACTTCTGGGGATGGAGAGCCTTCACAAGGGGCAGGGCTTTTGCTCACTAAGGGAGAAGGAAGACGAGAAACCAAGGGGATTTGCTAAGCTGCCAGAAAATAAATGCTAAAGCCATTCCGGAGTTAGTGCTGGAGCAGCCAGCCTGCCAGGCTGGAGCACTCGGCCTGCCGGATATTACAAGCAACGTGTGCTGCCATCTCCCGGCACGGTCCCGGTGGGCTGAACGGGCCGTGGGCTGTGGGGCCAGAGGCGCCTTGACAGGCCGGGGCTGTGCCGTGCCGTGTTGGGCCGTGCCGTGTTGGGCTCTGTCGTGCCGTGCCGCTGAGAGCAGCGCATCTGCCCCCCTGCCCCAACTCCACGGAGCTCCCTCGCTGGTCCCAGTTAACGCTGTCAGCCTGTGTCTGCTCAGCTGCATCCTGGACATAATGAGTGCCCCAGGCACCCACAGCCCTACGGGGCATTCTCTGAGGAGCTTTACTGGGGATTCTGTGCCCAGAAACTGCTTCATGACACTGTGCTCTCGGGTGACAGGCTGTGCCAGCAGCAGCAGAGAACCAGCTGAGAGCTGCTGGAGCTCTGAGGCTCCTGCAGAGCTGTCCCCTCGCTGAAACGTGGCCTCTGACTCAGCTCAGTGCCCAGGCTGCCTGCGTGACTCAGGAGTCATCGCAATAGGAAAGCCAGGGCGACCCCGAGTACACCATTGCACAGCACACTTCCACTTCCAGGCGAGCCTGGAGTCAGATTACTCACCAGGAAAGTCATCCTGCATCTCCCAGCTGAGTCACTACAGCTCAGCCTCCTTTGGCTGATCCAGGAATTTCCTAGCTGTTTTGTAGGGAGTGGGAGGAGTATTTTGGCTCCGCTAGTTAATCCGTGTGGATGGAGGCTGCTGGGAAGTCAGAAAGGCATGGATCACTCTGCCATTAATAGCACGAATGACTGGAAAATACATGTGCGATGGTTTTGCAGAGGTTCAGCTCCTGTGATCAGGAGGAAGCGGAGAGCCGCCAGCCGCTCGCCCAGGGCCGGCGGGGCCGGCCGGGCTCCTGCGCGCCGCTCGGAGGATGTCCCGGCGGGACAGACCTCCTTCCAGGGCACAGCGTGCTCAGGCGCAGCTCCTGGGGCCGTGCACCAGACCCTGCTGGCGGGCCACTGCCGTGGGGACGGAGAACTGCGCCCAGGAACCCAGCTGCTTCTGAGCGTACACGGCACAAGCGTTTCCTGTCCCGCTCTGGCAGCAGCAGAGCAGCCTGCAGAAGACAAACTGCTGCCTCCTCTTCTGCACACACTTTGTAGAAGGGTGAAGGGCCTCATGTGAAACCGTGGTTAGAGAACTACTCTGCAGTAAACCAACATTCTGGAAAAGGAGTCTTTGCATCTAACACTACCCAGCATTAACTCAAGCATGACAAGCCTGGGANAAGGGGACACAGTCTTTCCCCAGGTGCCCACCTTAAAGCCTTTGGTGAAGCTGACCAGCCCTCAAAGACCCAACTCTGAGTTTTCAGTAGTACTGTGATACGTCAGTACTTTTCAGTAGTGACATACAAGCCTGTGAGGATCCTCCAGCCATGCTAAACAGAAGAACTAAACCCAGGTGAGACTGAGAGCAGGGCCAGACCCAGCCTTTCATGGAAATGAGACTGTGTGGGTAGAGAGCATTGTTTCTGTTTCCAGGAGCAATTACAAAGGCAGGACTAAAGACCGTTCACCTGCTGCTGAACGTGGCCACACGTGTGATGAGGCAGCCTTTCATCCAGGAATGTCATGGTCACGTTTCTCTGTTCCCTGCATGTGAGGCAGCAGCCCAGACACTTCTTCTGTGTTACTACTTGGTCAGCCTTACAAAACACCGACTCCAGCACACAAGGCAAATAGGGAATTTTGTTTCGTTTTCTTTCTGTATATTATGAACTACAGAAATGCAACATTCAGGTTCAGTCAGGTAACAAAGAGGAAGACATTCAAAACTGACCATAAAATAAATTGTAGAAAGCAGATTTTATATGACAATACACATGCAGCTTGCAAAAGAATAAAGACAGCGAATAGGTATTAAAACACATTTCCATACAGAGACAGCTTATGCAGCAATTTACAAGTTTAACCTCTGGCCGGAGTACGCAAGCCCTTTAAAGCTGGCATTCAAATTACCACTAGCTTAATCAGCCATACTTACTTTAAGTACATAGCAAAATTTAACTTAATGTTTACATTCACTAGCCATCCAATCCAGCATCAAGGCACTTTCCTTGTTGGTACATGTGTTGCACACCTCTGCTTACCTAGATGCATATATTGGCACAGCAAACTGGGTGGCCAGTAACTTCGTATCCCCAAATAAAAGCAATTGGTTACTAGACAATCCCTGGCTGTATCAAAGTGTCAGGCTATATGTGACACTGTAAACAAAATCGGTGTTAAAAAAAACACGGCAAGTTGACTGGATCCATTAACAAATGTGCTTTGATGATGAAAAGTGATAGGTGTTATCAGTTTCCACACTGCAGAGAATGCCCATCTGCCACGCCCATGATCCCCGGAGAAGAACAGCTGACACTTTAGTCTGAGCAGGAGGATGTGGATGTGGAGCTTTCCAGCCATCAGTCAACAGTTGTGCCATAAGTGTTTTTCATCTATTGTTACAGAAGTGTGCTTCTGCAGAGTAGCAATGACATTATTGCATATATCCCCTTCAGGTTGTCTTTGCAAATAAATACAAGTACTGGCTAAGGCTGCATTCTGGGAGGTACTTGCTGCCCACCCTCTCTCTGCACTACAGTTAAGAGGCAGGGAAGCAGACAGTTGTTGACATCTGGCCCTTCATTATTATTTTCAGGTTTGTTTTATCAAATCTTGTGGCCTTAGAAATGCATCCTTGTGCATTAAGTCAGCACTGCTTTTATTTTCAAGAATGGCTCAGATTGCACAAGTCCTACAAAGGTAACAATAGTGAAAGCAAATACACATGAATTTTAACTTCTTTTTTTGTTTGTTTTACTGATGCTTTCACTTTAATGGAAGAGAAATGGAAATTCCTAAGTCCAATGCAAGATACTTAATTTCACCCTCCGCCTGACTTTTGCACTTACACCTCCACTTTACTGCAGTTTTCTGGATCAAAAGCAAAGCTGAAGACTCGGCTGCAATTCCCTAACAGCTGTTTCATGACAGAAGACTCAACATTTTTATATAAACTTCTCCTGTATAACATTACAAGCGACTCCTGGAATTTAAAATGGCTATATGTATCCATCCTTGCAGACAGACAAGAGGTTATGGGGATTAATGAACTCTTACAGTCGGTCAGTCAAGAGAACCTTGTAACATAGTTAAAGGAATGCATTCAAATTACAGTTAATCTCAACTACAACCACTGTCTAATGGGGAAAATAAACTAGTATTTAGTCCCATTTAATGCACATAAATTACAATGTAAAATGTGTATGTCCTGGAGTGGGGCAAACTACTGACAATCTGACAGTCTTTGGAGTTCAGATCCCACTGAGAAGTCGATTCCATAGCAGCATACACTGATGTGGGTCTTGGGTTTCTGAGACCTGGCTCTACTTCAACAAGCTCAATTACTGAACTTACATCAGCATGGTGACCCCCACATACTGGGCACACTGATGTATATTTTAACCACCTGACAAAGCTCATGATTTACAAAGCTGGAGCTCCCTCCCAGCTGATGGGGCTTCTACAGAGCCCAAGGATGCGACTCAGCCCTTGCCTGCAAACACCCTCACCCACCCAGGGCCAAGGTTTTTCCAGTTTTTGCTAAGCTCCTGTACCACAGACAAGCACATACTTGTTAAAAACTCTTCAGAACGAAGTTGAAAAAAATTTTTCTTCCACTGTGCTTGTGCTGCCACATTAAAGCTTAACAGGCAGCTTAATTTTCTACAGTAGCATGTATGAAACAATCCCAAGACTTTCACTACAGCAGGAGAGGATATTCCTAGACTATCAGTCTTACTATCTGCCTTACAGTCACTCCAGAAAACAATACCAATCATCTCCTGGTTTACCAGAACTACCACAATAAAACTACAAATGTAATATATTCACTTCTCTTGTAAACAGAGGAGCATTAGCCAGCCTGCATTTAAGAGGTTTTTCAAATATGCTAATAGAGTTCTACCAGCTTCCTTTCCCTACCACCAAATTAACAGTCCTTACAAATATTCTTCCACCTGTACTTGAAAAATTCCAGTCCAGGAAATCAAGACGTACATGAAAGTGTCTATACTGAAAAGTGACTTTAATAATGCCTTTATTTTGTTATATGCACCAACAGCCATTGGTGAAGGGGGGTGTGTGTGGGGAGTGTGGAGAAGGGAGAAAATTTTTTAATTACTATGTTAGGGCCAAGCTCAGAAAATTTCAGTGGATTGCTATAATTTATACTAGAGATACTCTTAAAAACCTGTATGCAACTGTTTGATACAATTAGATTTTTACAGTCCAAAGTAAAAAATCTTGTTAAACCCTGAACACTGCACAATGTATTTGGCACATAGGTTTATGAACTAGCTATAAACCTGTTACTTGTATGTATTGTGGCTTCTGCAAGCTGTTCACCCACCAGGAGCTCCTGCTTAGTCTTCAGTATTTTAGCCCTAGACAAATGCACTGTCTCAAAAGAGGGCATGTCACTGCCAGCCAGCCAGAACTCTCTCTAGGATCCACTCAGTTCTGTGAGTTTATTACCACTGGCCCACAAACAACAATGGAAGATGCCAGAAGTGACAGGCCAGATACTCTTGTTACCACAGACTTTAAAATTCAGAGTCTCTTGATGCTGTTTAACATTAGTTAAGTCTTGAATGGTCCACGATTAACAGCAACTGAGAAGAAAATGCCTTTCCTTTACAGAAAGGCAAGTAGCAACTAAAGGAATACCTGGCATTCTCCCTCAAATAACATATGATATCAAAAGTTAGTACTACTGAATCACAAAAACATAATTAGAAATAATCATCACAATGTTTTTGAAAATATCCAGACCTTTGCAGCAATGCTTAGACTATGTAACCAGGTTGTGGACTACAATATTTCATAGATGAAAAGATGAATTAAGTGCATGTGGCTGCTGGGCAGTTCTAATAAGCATCACACTGCTCAACAGAGACGTTCCCTTTTACTTGTGGTTTCTACAGTCACTGTGAAGTTTGCATAGAGAAAATAACCCATCCCCCAGTAAAGTAACTGCTATTTTTTCCAAGAGGAATGTGTTTTGAAAAAGGAATGCTCCTTCAACCTCTGAAAAATGAAAGATGGTCCCCACTGTCTCATGACAGCAGCTTTCATTATGGCTTTGCCCTCTGGCAGGGAGTTTGAAGGTGCAGAGGTGCAGTGGGGTGAAAAGGAAGGGGACTGGTCTGACAAAAGGTGTAATTATAGTAAGCTGCAACATAGCATTTTAATTTCAAAGTGCCTAGAGATACAGAAAAATACTGTCAGGAGAAAGGAACTGTGGAATACTGAAATGCTATTAAAGATTCTGCATTCTTTATCTGTTTTAAATATTCCAAACTTCAAGAGGTAACCTTAAAAATTTACTCTTGCACTTAATTTCTTCATAATAAAAACAAAAGACACAATGTGGACATTTACATGTATACCCATCCTTCCATGCAAGCTGGCAGACAAGGACAAGGGAAGATGAAATGATACTGACACCTGCCTTTCAAGGGCTTTTAGCAAGTGCTCTGCAGAACAGCAGTACCAGAGGTCACAGCACAAAAGGTTTCAGGTGGTCTTAAATACATAGTTATTTTGCTGAAGGAGAAATAAAACACTTGTTTTAGTCTCACAAAACAGCATTTAGTGTTTTGAAATAAAGTCTTATTAGTGTCAGATTAGAAAGCTGACTAGCCTATATTAGATTTGAAATTAATTAAAAAAAATCTTTTAAGAGTGCCATAGAATTTCTGGTTATTGGAGGAGGGGTTTATTGTCATGTAATTTAATTTTTGTTTAAAGCCTGGTAGAGGAAGTTTCCAAGAAATGTGGCTTCTTCAAAAAAAGGTAAACTGTGAGGGAATGAGCAGGGAAAAAGTGAGACATTAAGGAAAGTAAGAAATTTTAACAACCACTTAAGAGTTTTTTGTGGCTCATGATTACTAATAGATACATACTACCAGCAAAGTTCAAATTCAGAGTGTAGGTTTTGGCTTTAGTTCCAACAGTATCAATGACTTCAATGCTTTGGCTGCTTTCAGTTTGAAGGATGTCCTGCAGTGTTAGCAGTCGGGTTACAGCACAGTAATAGCTGCAGTCTGTCAGGAGGAAGGTCATATTTCCTTTCTCCTGAGCACTCAGGAAAATGGTAGAAGCTTACAGCTTGTTACTTGAGCTGTACACAACAAAGGTGCACTTATTAAAGAAAGGCATATATGACCACAGAAGTTTTATATAATCAGACCATGACTGGGGTAAAAAGCCTTTAAATAACTGCTCATCTCTGATTTCCAGACTTTTGAATATGAGACTGAATTGCTGTGTGTCAAGTTGCAAGGCACATTTTTAGGCCAAATTACTCTATAGCTCATTTGTACACATATCTAAATGTAAGTAAAGTATCAATTACTATAGTAGCATTCAGATTCAAGAGATCTTGGTGTTTTCCTATTTGTACACCATAGCAAGTTCTACTTAATTTTTATGGTTTTTGAACAGGGATGAACATGATTTGCAGGTCTGCTAAACTGAAAATTGAGGCACTGGGCCAAGTCAAAATTCAGTAGATCAATTAAGCTATTGAAAAGGATATCACACAAGTATTCTTCTATGTCAGAATACTGAGCTTCAGTCTTACTTTTGCACAAAGCTGCACTGTGCAACTAAAGCTGGCTTTTTAGGCTCGTACACTGTCACGTATCAAAGTATTTCTTCTAGGAGGTCTATAGGCTGATGTGGATATTTGAAACTTGCCCTTTCCAACCATGTGAAATTCTGTTATGAAGAGACACAAACCCCCCAATGTAGCACAAAGGCTCATTCAGCTATCCAGATGCAAGATTTTATGTAGTGCATAAAAGTAAATCTCCAGTAGGTCTGGACTGGAAATTTTCCACAAAAACAGTCCTTATTGTATTTTGTCAAATTACTCTTTGCTTAATTTTCAGTATTTCTATCTGCAGTCAGATAAAAATACCTAGCTTACTTTATCAGAAACACAGGGGAAGATGTGAACAGGCACTAATGAAGGCCTAAACAGAGCCAGTCTTTTTTCTCACTGAGGCATATAGCCCCCTTGTCTCACAGTCTGTGGGAGGTAACTTTTTGGCATTTCATCAACTGACAGTGGATTTTCTTCCACTGTTTCAGGTCTCACAGTTTGTCCTTCAGTACATATCTGTAAAACATTTGATAGAGCAGCTTCCTGGGTATTTTTTTCCATCCCAAGGCCAAATGGCTGTGAACTCTGACCTGAGATCTGCAGTTGAACAAATCCAACAAGATCTCCCTCATTATCATGAGTAATTTGCTTTGTTCTTTCAAAGCATGGCCTGTCTGCGTTGGTTTCATCCTGACCACCGTTTTGTCTGAAATACTGCTGCCTCTGTGCTGTACTGTCAGCTCCTCCAGCATGATCCTCTGATCTCTCTTCTGAATCTAGCAGTGGCTGAGTTGACTCAGACCTTGAGAAGACTTGTACAGGTGTCTGGTCTCTGTAGCCATTGAGCACCACAGTGGAATACTGCACAGTGCTCGAAGTGTTCTGCGTCGTTTCACCCTCGTCGCTGTCAGAGACGCTTTGCCTAGGAGAAGACATGCACGAGGATCCTCCAATACCACTGCTGTGCCCTTCTGAAGTACTTTTCTCTTTTTTAAGCAAGTCAAAGGGTTTAAGATCTTGTTCTGAAAAAGACTTCTTGTCGTCAGCTTCTATTTCTACGACGCTTACATCTGTAAAGCTGCCTTCTGGGTACATAGGATCTTTGGAATTAAAGTTATGCTGAAAGAAAGAGATGTATGTTGCCTAAGAGGAAGGTTATGTTAAAAATCAAAAGCCTCAATAAATAATGAATTTTTATTCTGTAATGCCGTTCAGCTTCTTCAGGTAAGTTTTCTCTTTTCTAAGTCTGGCAGTATCTCCAAAGCATGTGTTAAAAAATGAAGGACACAGCTTTGTTCTAAAATCATAGTGGATGAGTGAGCAGGTCTTTGCTCTCATTTTAATTATTCTTACGAGCTGTAAACATAGAAGCATTTGCTGTACAGCACAGGAACATTCTATACTGAGAACCATACATTACTTCAAATAATGTATTCAGCATCAGAATACTTCTTCACAGAAACTAGCCACAATTTATTGAACAGAATTTGCCTGGTCATTCAACCCACATGTGGCATAAATTTTGCTGCCATCTCATTCCTGAGAACTGTTGAAAGTCTTCTCTCTCATTCATTACTGGACTGTGCAAACAAGCCACTTCAGGCTTTTCAGAATGGGAATCATGAATTGTTTACTTAATGCTGAATTCCCATGAAAGAAATGAGTCCTTGACCCTTCCAACTAGTAAATTGAATCTAACTCACAACTTTAAAGCCCATGCTAGACTGTGAATTTGTGCTAACAGCCATGTGAATCTAATGCTGAATTTACAGATGTAATAGTCTTCTAACCACACTGTATCACAAGCTCAATGAAAATCAGGTTTTTCCTTGAAATCCATGTGTGCTAGAAAACAGAAGACTCCCACTGGTTAGTTTATCTGAAACCTTGCAGACTAGGAAGATACAGGATGCAGAAAGGTGAGTATTACCTTAGCTGGAACTTGAGGAGACCACTGAGCAATGTTACTCTTGGATGGATCAGGTACAATAGGCCAGATATGTTTTTTAATTCTGTAAAGGATTAAAATGGAATACAGTCACAAGATGCACTCTCCACATTCCCTGTTCATAGCAACTACAGCAGAAACCAGGACACCACTCCCTTACACAAAAAGTTTGCATTCCAAATAAGAATGCTTCCTGGGTTACTTTTCATCTTTGTATGAGGCTGTACTACTTAGCAAAACACAGCACTGCACTCAACTCCTCCACACATTAGATGCACCTATCAATGCAATGCAGAACAACAAACAGTTAATAGTGAGAGATTTTCAAATTTATAGCACTCTGGAATCCACAGTGCTATTGTTTAGGTAGAGTTTATGATGCATGCCAGTATGAAAATACAATCCTGCTTCTTTTTAAGACAACTATGAATATCAAAGGTCAAAATCTAAGCTAGCTTCCCAGTTAAAAATAAAGTGAAAACATTTGGAAGAAAAACTTGCTTTGTAACTCTTAAGAATGTACTGTTACTTAAAAACAGAAGCTGCTGTTGATACATCATCCCCCAACCAAAACAGCTTTGAAACTGATGCACCTATCTTGCTCTTTATAAACAGGCTCCCACAACAGATCCTCTGTACGAGACCTCTGAAGAACAATGCAAGATGGGCTTTCCAACTGATGTCCATTAAGAACTCATTTTAGGAGCAGCAGGAGGTCAGAAGGAAAAGGGCAAAAAATGTGTCTTTAATTAGAAAGAAAGGAGAGTTGACAGGGGACATAGGAGAAGTGCTACACCTTGCCAAGGGAAACACTGCAGCAATGACATCCTGGCTAAAGCCACAGACAAGAGCTTTGGGGTGGGGGAGCAGGAGGAGGGAGATTACTTCTCAGCAGACAGTATACAGGTACAAAGTTACTGGAGATCATGATGTTTGCCTAATTTTTTTTTGGCCATAAAGCTTAACGTTTGTATGCTGTAATTAAATAGCCCAAATACAACAAAGAGACTTCCTGCACTTTACAAACTAGGGACCATCATTCCACTCACAGGATAACTAAGAAACATAGACATATCCTGATCAAACCCTAACAAAGCTAATCCTAACTATGTCCAGCAAGAAAAGCATGGATTTTCTTGCAGGATTGAATCATGGAACATTGTGTGTAATTAACAGTAAGGAATCAGCATCAGAAGAGGCCCTGATTTCTCAAGGAAAACACAGAAGTTTTAACATCAATCAATATTGCACGTTTTAACTTTTTTTCTAATCTAACTGCAGACTACTTAACTGGTTGGGTATAAATTACTGCTATTTCCGTTATGCTCAGAAATACAGAGAGGAAGAGTTCATTTGTACTTACAGGTCACGTTTGTTGAAGCAAAACAGAACTCCAAGGAGCACAATCAACAGGAATGCTAGACACACAGGTACAACTATGGCTTCAATTTCTCCCTTTCCTGAAGGACAGGAAAAGAAGCAGTTATAGCCCACTCTGGCATTTAAGGAACTCAGCAGCAGTACATATTTCCAAAGGGTTAGGGAGAACCTGAAACTGAAATACCTCAAAGCTCAGTCTCAAAGCTTCACATTCAGAAGAACCTTTCTACCCTATGAAAATACCTGCCTGGTGAAAACATGAAAAGCTCTGTCCTGACAATCTAGTGCCTTGCATCAACAAAAAACATGGGTTGATCTAGAAGTTGTAATAGTGACAGAGCAAGTAATTTTGTAGCTTGGGCAGGTATAGCAGTAACATCTTTGTCAAGTCATGCACTGCCAGGGTGTTTCAGTCCCCGGTTGCTGTCATAACACGGTCATGGTCAAATAAGAAAAGTAAACAAAGTCCCTACTCATCCATCAGTTTATTCTGTACATAAAGATCTCCTCTGCCTGCAAACACCAAAGTCTGCATTATTGTTATTTATTCCTTCCAATATTATACACATTCTTAAGTAAACCTTAGAGAATGCTTAGGAAGAGCAACACTATACAGAAAAAAGCCTCTGTTAAATTTAAGTAAGTGTCCTCCACAATTAAGTTCAATTAGTGATGTTGCTGTTATCCTCATACAAGAAGCACCCCAAAGCTGAACATACAATAAATTTATCTATTCAAAATGAGTTTCTGTAAAGAATTGTAGCAAACTTTCACGGTGATATGAAAGAACACAGAAGAGCTCTGAGAAAGGCATATGCTGACTGGTACCTACATCAGCAGATCAAGCTAACAAGCACACCTCTCTAAGCTTCTTCAGCATACCTTATTAGGACTATAACAAGACTCTGACTAGGGGTAGGTGCCACTGGACATCAAAAGAGACAAAGGCACTGAGTAAATCCTAATGGCTCATGAGAAGTCAGGGTAAAACAGTATTATACCCTGAAGTATACATAATCCATGTCCAAAACAGCATGCTTAATAACATAAGTGCAATTCATGAGGTTTGCAGAGGATATCTTGTTCTCTGCATACTCAGAAAAATCCTGACTGAACTGCCTCTTTGTGAATGATCACTAGACAAGGCACCCGGGTATCATGCACATTGCAAGTGTCCTCCTAACACATCATGCACAGAGCCCCACTGTATCGTTGCAACAGTAATTCCTACTTCTACCACTAGAGTTGTGCCACTCTGCCTTACCAAATTTTTGTGTAGTAAACGTGAAATCAGGACCACTCCTGCTTCCATTATCTGTGGATGCCATCATCCGCACAGT
>VZRX01019259.1:51874-71179 GCA_013398075.1 Notiomystis cincta | reverse complement strand
ACTGGCTAGAGAGGAAAGGGTATACTCTGTCTTGGAAGGATCCACTGTCACAACTAAAGAGAAGAAGAAATTGATACTAGTTTTCGGCACAATTTATTGCATCTCCACAAAAACAGCAACATTGAAACATCAAGACTTCAGATGTGAAAGGTAGTTCTAATAGAATGCATAACAGATGGAAAATACAACAGGCAAAGACTACAAACTTGTACAAGAAATGCTGAGATTCACTGGTTTCTGTTAAGGTGTCTGAATTTAGTCTCCTTCTATATTTAATTTCCTGTGAGATTTTTTTTTTCCCCAGAATGTACCTATTAATTCTGTAATTATTTTCCGGTACCTGTTTCATTTCCATCAATAGTTTTGTAAAGTATGGTGTAATTTCGGATGAATCCATTTTGTTCCTCAATTGTGAGATGGTTCCATGTCAAAACAGCTTCAGCTTTTCCTACTTTTTTTGTCTGAACAGTAGGTCCTTTTGAAGGACCTGTAATGGGAGAAGATGATTAGTTTCTACTTGGCAACCTTGCATTCACAGAAGCAGCATATTAACAAGAACTCAACTGTTACAGCATAAAAACTTCAATGGAGGAGTTTGACTAATTCATCTGGAAAGCACTGTTTTCAGACAGCATAAAAACTACAAAGATGTTTTTAATAAGAAACATTCAGGAAAACAGGTATGAAAAGAAAAATCAGCACATTGCGGGAAACCTTCAAATGAAGTTAAGTCTTGATTTTACACTTGAAATTTAAAATAAATCAGCATATAAATATCACTATTATAAATTATAAATATAATATATATATACATAATATATATAATATTACAAATATATCACTAAAACAAATTCATGTCTAATTATCTGATAAAGGCTGGAAAAATAAAGAGCCAGCCATAGCCAGTCATCTGTTTAGCTCCTGAACATCGTAAAAAAGCAGAATGGATGATAACAGAAGGGAAAGGATCAATGATGTCACCCGACCCTCAAGTACTAAACCATTTCTCATTGCACAATCCACCTTAAAGCAAAGGTTTCTTTTTGTCAGAAAGGTCAGTATATGAGCTTCAAGGTGATGATTTTGTACTTACGATCTTGCTTAAGATAAGCCTTCACAGACTGTCCACTTCCCTGGCCATCAGCATACAGAGGGTACACAGTTATCAAGTAACACTTGAAAGGCTTTATACCTAATGAAAGAAATTTAAAAGGTGTTGTTTCACAGACAGTTAAATTGCTCACCATCCTTCTCATTTACTTCAGATACAAGCTTCTGAATTTTGGCTGTTTAACTAGGGACACTTGTATCTAATGCAGCTGAGTATTTTCTAGAGCTCATTGGTACACTGCTCCAAAATATTAACTAAAGGAACAATGTAATGGTTCACATTCAAATGTAAAATTTAATAAAAATACCTCAGAGAAGTCAGGGGTGTTTATGTGATTTATTTTAAATAGAATGCCTTTATTTGTCTGCAGCATTAACTCCCAAAATTGTTGACTTCAGATACTGGCCATAATCTCAAAACAACAGTAAAGCTGACCAAATTTAACTGTTTGAATTGAATAATCGAAGAATTTGAGAGAACTCAGCCTTTACACTGTTTTAATGGTTTCCAAGAATGACAATACTAAAACCAAAATGGAGATAAACTCCTTGTTGTTACATAATATAAACTGTATATTTGACAAAAATTACCCATACTTTCATACACTCACAATAAACTAATTGAAATCCTCAGCATTAAACCCCTGTTCTACTATCAAATTCAAATCACACTGGGGGTGTTCCTCATTTTCAGAATACTAAGCAGGTTTTTAGAGTGTGCTACAAACTGTATGTAGATTTATGAGCTATATACCTTTTAAGTCTATTCCTTGAACATCACCTAGTGCAATCTGCCATTCTATGACACAGTCTGAGCTGCTGGACACCAGACACCATTCGACCACATATTTAAGAACATAACTGTTAGGAGCAGTCCACCCTACCCACAATTTGTCATGTTTAGGTAATGTTCTAAGATTCTCCACAGGAGCTGTAATGAAAGAAAAGAAAAAAGTGATCAGTATTGACAGTTCTTCCAATAGATACTCATGGTAGGAGATGTTCTGGCAAATGTTGACAGTCTTGGTTTATTGTAATGGTAGCAATTTGACTGAACCTAAGTAAAAGTAAATGACATTTTCTGAAATTTGGAGGTTTACACATGAATCTTTGTATCCAAGACCCAAAAGCAGTATCAGGCTATTTAAAAACCGGAAGTTAGACTCAGCTTCTCTACTCTCATAAACACTACATTTCTTTCTTCCACAAAAGGGTCTATTTCAAGAGAGAAATCAGACTCAGAATGGGAATTTACAAGGGTATCAAACAGTTACACTAAAGTACCTTTCTAAGTATTTATACTGTAGGTATCATGTGTATATATGTAAGTAGATAGTATATATAATGTCCAGCCCAGAGCTGGACAAATACATCCTGTGATAGGTGAGCAACTGACTCATGGGTTGCCTCAAATGGAGGCAGTGCAGAGAGACCCCAACAAAGTAGAGGGCCGGGCCATCGCCAACCATGTGAAGTTCAACAAGGGCTTGTGCCAGATTGTGCACTGGGATGGGGCAGCCCTGGGTGTACAGACAGACTGGGCAATGAGAGGCTGGAGAGCAGTGCCATGGAAAGGGCCCTGGGGGTCNTGTGTCAGGGGAGGTTTGGGTTGGATATCCAGAAAATGTTCTTTACCCAGAGGGTGGCTGGGCACTGGAACAAGCTCCCCAGGGAAGTTGTCACTGCACCAAGTCTGATGCAGTTCTACAAATATTTGGACAATGCTCTCAGGCACATGGTGTGACTCTTGGGATGACCTGTGCATGGCCAGGAGCTGGACTTTGAGATAGTTGTGTGTCCCTTCCAACTCAGCTTATTCTGTGAAACACATTATATGCTTACATACTACATATGTGTATACCTTACTAACTACTTCCTCCTGGCTGCAATACTACTTTGTTTGAATTATACTCTTAACTAATTAATCTAATTGTTTTAGAACCAGTGGCATTCCCTTGGTGTTTACCTGCATCCATCCATATACCTATTTTTTTGCTTCCTATCCTGGCAGTGTTTGGACTGTCTAACAAGAGGCTGGAAATAAGGATAAACCAGCCTGTACTTACTGCATAATGAAAAGAACATAAAAAAAAAAAGAACATAAACAGTAAGGAAGCAGGACAAAACCTGGTAAGATAGTGAAAATGTGGGAGAATGAGACTGGGAAAAAGAAAGAAAGGAGTGGGAGGGAGATCAGGAAATTAAAGGAGGATCAACTGCAGAATGTTATACACCTAAGTATATACCAACCCTATTATTTTCTTTTAAGACAGACACAAAAATGCCTGCTATGCTAAGAAAAGAAACAACAGGGAATATAGTACATAGAAGCTCCAAGAATCAAAAACCTGCAGAATAACACCCATAGCTTCAAATGTCACTGTGAGTACACAAATCCACATGTTCCCTGGTACACAGATGGCAGCATATACAAAAGGCACGAGACTGTAGATAATTCAGTAAAACCTTCATTATGTGCCCACGTAAAAGGTATTATTTTACAACACTGTAGATTTCTTACAAAAAGGGCCATGCAGATTTACTTGATGGAGACACTACTAGGACACTCACCTTTTGAATTACTTTCAGGGATAAGTAGAACTGATGGAGGAGATGCCCCAACACTGTTACGGGCAATCACAGTCACTTCGTACGTTCCTTTAGGCAGCTGTAATGTGTGGTTGGTGCTGGTAACATTGTATTTCTTCGGTGGACTGGAAAGAGATGATTTATCTCTGACAGTCACTTCATACTGCAAGATTACTCCATTGGCTTCAAATGGCTTCAATGCCTGTCAGAAACATATCTGATTAAGATGATACTGAACAAATGTGATGTAACCCTTATTGTCCTTAAGGTACAATTAAGAAATATGAGAACAAGACAAGCTCCAAAGATCAAATACCTGTATATTTAAGAAAAGCATAAATAACCTGTGCTCATTTCTACAAAGAAGTAACTTCCAAAGCCTATTTCTGGTTTAACACTTTCTTTGATCATACCTAGTGATTTAATAAAAGCTATTCTGTAAGGACTGCAAAACTTGTTGATAAACCCTCTGTTTTATGTGACTTTACAACACAATGACATAAAAGGAATCTCACATCTTTAGTTGTGGTGATATGACAAACATGACACAGTTTATGGACCAAAAGAAAGCAGGGGATGGGGAGTGACCATAATTACATTCCCCTTGTCAGCTGGACTAATGATCCAAGTGGACACAGCAGCCTTCCTGCACACAAATGCCCAGTGCTGTTTTTAACAGCCCTGGCCTCTGCAGTATCTCAAGGCTTAATGGATTTTGCAGCTGGAGTATCACTGTCCAGACAGTGTTGCCACGTTTTAGGTTACAGCAAAAGGCATGACATGATGAAGGTATGCTTTGTTCAAGTGGCAGTTCCAAACCACAGAAGGACAACAAATGAGCAATCTGAAAGTATATTCTGTGTCTTTTAGGTCACAGATGAGTGTCAATTAAATGATGGCCTTTACATCTGTACATTTCATTTTTCATAATTAATTATTATAACAAGAATAATAAAGCAACTTCTCATTTCAAAAAAACCTATACTATCCCAGCCATCTCTCAAGGTTGTTGGGTAGATTTTTCCACTTAAAAACTTGTGTTTTTAAAAGAATGTTCAATTTTTGCAATTTGCTTTACCTTCCACATTAGATGCACAGTCCAGGAATCTGGTGTGTGAGATGCCTCAATGATCCTCCATATGGGTGGTCCCTTAGATGGTTCTGATAAAACAAACAATGCTTAATAGTAGAAATATTTTTATTCAGTCTGTTTGTATTCATCCTTTGATTATTATTATATGCCTACTTTATTTTAAAGAAATAAAAGCATATTAAAAAGCATTTCCTTACTTTCTCAATAAAAATAATGCTTGGCATATTAAGTGGAAAATTTCCTGAAAAGATGACACCAGTTCTGTTTTAAGTGTACAGTATCAAAAGAAGTATGAGTCACAATGGTGGGCATCTGCAAGATTGGACTGAAGGTGACAATGCTGAGTCACACCTGATCACCCCCACAGTGTGCAGCCTGCATCCAGAGGCACAGTCCTGCACACCTGCACCCTGCAAACCTTGCTACAGTGTGTATCCAACACTGTTCCTACCCTCAGTACCAAGTTACCTAAAGAAAAGAACGTGCACAAGATTTAACAAGGAGACAAGTTTCTCCTGGCAGTAAAACTCCCTGATTCTAAAAGGGTAACAGAACTGCAGTACTTTTGTACAATACTACAGTTTTGGCATTTTGGCACCTGTACTATGAAAAAGTGGCATTTCCACAACAAATTCCATTTCAAAGTAAAATGAACCAACCAATACTACACTACATCACAAAAGTGGCCAATCTTTTGTGAGGGTCTTAGCTCCAAGAGAAAGTTCATCTCAAGATGAATTATATTTTCAATCTTGTAAGACCATGTTTTCCTCAGGGTTCTTTCATAGCATTTAGTGTATTAATCACTATGAGGTTTTGGCTTTTAACCTCATACACCTCTCAGTACCAAGTATACAGAGTGCCTCTCATCTTTGACACTTTACATTGTGAGAGGAGAACTACAAATTGAGGCAAAGGGAGCTCTTTTACTCATCTGAGTACCCAAATTTAATTCACATGAAAGAGAAGCAATTGTGTATCTTGCCTAATAGAGATTATGAATCTAATATGACCTGCCTGATGTTCATTTGCTACTTTAATACCTTTGTTCTGAGGCTCAAGTAAGACATGAGTACTTAATCAATATTAGCATTTTTGCAAAGCCAGTCACCACAGCAGAACAGCAATGCAACCTAAATAGGCAGGCAGTCCTGAAATCATCATTGCTCAGCCTGAGATGGAAAACACAGAAAAAGAAGCCATGCTATCCACCAGAAGCTGAAAAGCAGAGACTAGAATATTGACATATTTTACAGTATCTCCCTCAGAGTACATAAATTTCACACAGAACTGAAGCAATGCCATCATCCATACAAATTCCACTTTGTTTAAACAAAAACTACTACAATCTCGCTTACTTCTTATCAAAGATGACAAATGAGCTCAATCAGGATAAAAAAGGAAGGACTTCTGATCTGTTTTAACAATAGAACTTGCATTGGTTTAACTTGATTTGCACTGAAATGCTGCAGTGAACAAAAAGACTGCTCAGAAAACAGACTGCTCAGAAAAGACATGCCTTGGAAGATACTGTGGGGGACACAGAATATCACAGAAACAAGATCACAAAGGTGCAAGCAGGAAAAGCTAAAGCACATTTGAACACCAGGAAAATACCCATCACCTTGACACTGAAGCCAAACAGCTATCACAAAGTATTTATAGCAATTGGATGTAAGAGTAGATTAAGTAATACTGATAAAGTACACAACACTGGCTCCCTTAGGATTGCATCAGCATAAGCCAGAAACAAAGCCAACACTGCAGCCTATCAAAATGGAAAATAATTGAAAATAAATTCCTTGTTAAATCTTAAAAGTAAACCAGAATGTCTTATTTAGATGCTTTAGTACATAAGAGACTACACTTACCATATGCACATTCTTTTATATCACTGCTTTATTAAGTTTGTGTCTTATTTAGATGCTTTAGTACACAAGAGATTACATTTACCATATGCACATTCTTTTATATCATTGCTTTTTTAAGTTTTTGAAGAAGTCTATGCTTCCTGTATAAAATCTTCTGTTTCATAATTGTTGATGATTGTTCACCTATGACTAATAGGCTTCCTAAACATCAAGTTGTCCATAAACAAAGACAGTTGGTCTACTAAGAAAATCTTTTCTAACAGGCAGGATAACTTCTGTTACAGAGAATAATCTTCAGAATAAAAAAAACCAAAACCATAGCCTAGATCTCTTCCAGAAGACTTTGAGAACAGTGTTTTCTGTGAAGACTCTGCTTCCCTGCTGCTGTTCTAGCTGTTTTCAGGGAGCACCCCTACACAAGCTTCATGGGAAACTATCCTCATGCTTCTTTGGCACGCACAGGTCAAGTCAGTCAGTGCTCAAGTAATTCAGGAAAGCTTTGCTGCTTACACAAGCAAGCAGCTCAGGTAAGGATACAGCATTTATAGGGTGGCCACTGCCAAACTGCTGAGCACTCACACGCTTTAGAAGTCAGTCGCCTACTTCCATTATTACTTACGATCTTCAGTGGTAATCCCAGACTTTTCTTCACTCCAGTCACTCCAGTAGCCCACTCCATCTTCCTTCATGCAACGAATGGAAAAGACATACTCTGTGTAGGGTCTGAGCCCTTGAACACTGAATGAAGTTCTAGGGGAAGCTGTATCTTCAGAAGGAACCTGCAAATGTGAGAAAGATTTTAAAGGCTGTATAAAATACCGTAAAGCTGAGTTCTGTGCTACTTCAGCTGTCATCCAGAAAGGCTTCCCACCACATACACACCAAACACAAACAAGTTTTCCTTCCCTCTCAATCCAAAAACTTCAATACTCAAACACTGTTCGGAAAAGGTTCAGTCAGAGTTGTGGATCTTTACCAGGTGTAAGAACGTACACACACTAGAACAGTTAGACAGCTATCTCAGAACAATCTCATTCCCTCTTTTTTTTTTTAAATTAGCTTACATCTCTCTCCCTCCTTCCCACATAATTCTGTTGCTTACTGATCTGTAATATCCTGCCTCACAATTCAGAACTTTGTTAGGTTACCTGTTTGATTCTTGACTGCAGAATTATTGGTTACTAGAAGATAAAAATCCAGGATTATTGCTTCCACTGATCCTGAACAGTGCTTCTCCAGTGAAATTGAAAATAGTTTTAAAGTACTTTATAATTTTGCTAATAAATTATTTTCATAAGCTCTTTTGTTTATCTTAGGTGAGAGCAACCAAATGCCAGAGAAGTATTCTTATTAGGTATGTAGGGAAGTGGGCATGGAGCAGATAATGGACACAAACAGGTACACACACTGACTCTCCACATTATTTCACTTGCAACTAAGGGCTTTTTACAGTGAGCACCCCTGCAAGGGGATTGCATATTGTCCTTCACACAAATGCAGGACACTTAAGAGGTTAATTCTGAGGGCAAAGAATTAGCAAAATAATCCAATTTTACCGAGCAAGTTCAGCTGATTTAAAAGCTACTACTTCATTTGTCTTGTGCCTATGTTAAAAGGGCAAGACAAGTTAGAAGAAGAACCTGTCCTATTGTCCTATCAGGACAACATATCCACAGATCCTGGAGGTGCAGACTAGATTGTGCAGGCCAGTGCTTTTTTAAATATCAGTACAGGTGACCTTAATAAATAGTTTCTGCATCTAAAGCCACATTAGTCTCAAGGAGCTGTGTTAAGCTACCTGCTCCAAATACAGTATTTTGGTAAAATCAGCAGCAGTATTCCTTCCAAGAACTCACAGAATTCAGAATACTTTTGGGCCTCTGCTGGAGTACTACTGCTCTGAGAGAAGGCTTAAAGTAAGAAAAAACAGAGGAGCTATTAAAAATATGTCCACAGGTTGATATAAACCAAAAAAAAAACAAAAAAAAAAAAACAAAACCAAATCACAGTTCTTGATGATAGGAACATATCATAGTACATTACAGATAAGACTTACTCCTTACCCTTTTCCTGTTCTTGACTGCATCACACTTGAGGCATGTACACCGAGCAGCCAGATTGTACACAATTACACAATCATTTAGATTGGAAGAGACCATTGAGTCCAATCATATACCTGTCACTGCTAAATCCATTTCTGAACCACATCCCTGAGTGCCACATCTAGCCCTTTTCTAAACACTTCCAAGGATGGTAACTCTACAGCTTCCCTGGGCCAATCCTTGGCTATTCTTTCCAGGAAGAAATTTTTCCTCATATCCAATGTAAACTGTCCCTGGTGCAGCTTGAGGCCATTTCCTCCCATCCTAATGTTTGCTACTTGGAAGAACAGACTGACCCTGACCTCACTACAAACTCCTTTCATGTAGTGATGATGTCACACCTCCGAGCCTTCTTTCCTCCAGGCTCAACAAGCCCAGCTTGCTCAGCTGCTCCTCATAACACCTGTGCTCCAGACCCTTACCCAGCTGTGTAGCCCCTCTCTGGACATGCTCTGCTCAGCACCTCACTGCCTTTCATGGAGCAAGGGACCCAAAACTAGGATTCAAGGTGTGGTTTCCCCAGTGACAAATATAGATGGACAGTCACTGGTCCTGCTGGCCACACCATTGCTGATCCAGGCCAGGATGCCATTGGCCTTCTTGGCCACCTGGTCATACCCTGGCTCATGTTCAGCTGCTGCTACCAGCACCCCCAGCTCCTTTCCAGCCTTTCTGTCTCAGGCCAACTGCAGGTACACAACAGGTTCTAAGAAGCATCTCAGCATGATACAGTATTTGCCCAAGCTTTAAATGACATTTCAATCACTTATTTTGCACATGCATGGGAAGATGAAAATTCAGGAATGTTCTATACACTGCATGTGCAGAATAAAATTCAAAATAAACATATTGCACTGTGACAGGGAGGACAGCAGAAAGTCCACAAAGATATGAAAAGGTCACCCTACTCAGACCGTGCCAAAAATTACCTAGACCACAGCCTTCATGAACAGACCAGATAAACTTCCTTGGGCGGCCATGTAAGAAGACATAGTGAAATAGAAGTGAATGCTCTGAACTGCAACAGTTTGACAAATGGCTGGGTTACAGCAGAATCATGGCAAGGGACATTAGTGGTATTACCTCCATCCAGTTTGTGTCACCAACAATCCTATAGCGAATATTGAATTTCAGCGTCATCACAGCGTCTGAAATCCAATTCTCCCAGGAAAGCTTCAGAACAGTAGGTAGTATTCCAGAGCTGACTGATACATTCTGTGGAGACAGTGGTTTAACTAGAAGAGAAGAAGTTAAAGTCAACTCCACAGCTGTAGTTTACCATGCCTTTAGAAGCTGGCACACTATGTTGCAGCACTACTATTAAAGCCTTTCAGGACCTGAAATGGCTACTGCTTTACACTATCTTCTAAGTCAGCCTACTCAACACAAACTTGCTGTTTGAATATTGATGAAATCTCCCACCACCCCTTCCCCTGCCCAGCACAGTTCAAGCTCTAATCAACAACACATCGTATTAATTTTTATAGTGAAGAAACATTAATATACCAATTCAGGAATATGCACACAATCAGCAGCAGTGTTCTATTAAAGCTTTAAGGGGCATATAGTTACCAATGTCAATGGGATCAATAACAAGAGGATCAGATTCAACCTTCCCAAGTGCATTTGCTGCTTCTACCCAGATCTCCGTGTTAACAAAGAACTGAATATCAGTAACGGTGCAAGAATTGTTTACAGCTTTTGGTATACAGTCAGGAAAGATCTCTTCTGGCCTAAATAAAAGAAAAAGAAAAAACAAGATACAAAGCAGTAAGTTTGGTTTCCTTTAGAGAATATTTTAAGGTAGATTACAGTGATCAATTAGTTTATCTCGTATGTTTCCTCTCTGCCTTAACTTTGTAAGCAGAGGGAGGGAAAGGAAAAGTGGGAATGGCTTGTTCAGCCACAAATGCGTGATTTCATTAGAATTGAAACCAAAACAAAATCTCTTGACTTCCAGTCACAATCTTCAAACAAGCACAAGCTAGAGCACTGTAATTAAATCTGTATAAAAACCTGACTTGGCTTAAAAAAGAAGAGAAGATCAAGAACTTATATAATTAATCAAAAGCAACTTGGCCAGTAACTAGAATGCCTTAGAAAATGTAGTTAGTGCTACCTGCATACTTTTCAAGAGTACAGTGTTAAAGGTGCAATATATAATTTCTGTTCACCATCTTCTGCTATGCAAACACCAGATAGTTCTGGAGGCATCAGGAAATTTGCAAAGCATTAACATTTTTTTTCATCTGTGCATACTTTCTACTACATCTGTTACCAAAACACTTTAGCAGAATAGAGTAGCTCAAAAGCTGCAGGCAATCATTCCTGTTTCCAGAGCAGAGTATCAATCCTGTTCACACCATTTTACACTACGAGAAACCATCCTAAGAGTTTGGAAAGTAACTTAATTTGTTTTCACAGGAGAAATACTTTGCTGAAGCTTTTGTGTTAGGATTAACTCAGAACAGTGTTTGTCCACAGCTCCTATGAAATCCAGAGTAGATAATACCTTTACAAAATTCAGTCATGTTAGTTTCTCTACTCAGAATCATAGAATGGTTTGGATTCAAACAGACCTTTAAAAGTCACCTAGTCTGGCCCTCCTGCAATGAGCAGGGACATATTCTGCTTGTTTAGAATGGGATAGAACTGGCAACCCTGAAAGGTGTAAAAATTTGGGTACAGTCCCCTATTATTAGACGTATTGTACTCAAGCAACACTAACAACGTATTTAGAGAGTAGAAAAATATGAGATTGCTGTTATTCCAAATTCAGCAACAAAATTTCAAGTCTGACTTAAAATTACTTTGAATGCCAACTTCTTTAACTCTTCCCTTCCCCCTCAAACCAGACAGACAGCAATGCTTCAGAAAACCAGACTTATGTTAAGAACTCTTCCAAAGGATCAGGAATTTCAAGGAATGTTGGTTTAGCACAGAAATATTCTGAAGAATTATTTAGATATTCTACAGCTACTTACCAGCTGTATCTCAGCCTGAACTGAGTATCCAGGAATGTATGCCTTCCAGGGTTCCAGGTACAAGTCATAACGTATGTGAATCTTGAGGTCTGATGCACAACGCAACTTAAGTTCTTTGGCTTCTCTGGGGGCACTGTACAGAAAGAGTTAGCAATAATTAATCTATACACATATTTCAATCCAGCAAGAATCCTTTTAACTGTCCTATTAGAATGATTTCTGTGAACACCAGAAATATTAAATTTTTTTTTTCTTAAAGGATGTGGCAAAAAGTGCTGGATGCCATCCTGCAATCAAAGTCAAGAAGCTTAAATAGCTGCTCTGACAAGCAGTAGGCTGTATAAGGAATAAGCAACTGCAAGTAAGGAACAACAAAGATTTCTCATTCTGAGGCAGAAAACCTTGTAGTAACCATCTTTCATCTAAATATATTTTAATTCACATAGAAGAAAATTAAATTAATAGCTACCATCGAATTGGTATATGGTGACTTTGCCAGTAACCTGAGCTCTGAAGGCAATTTGACAGTTCTGTTCTCCCCCAGCTGAGGTATGGGAGAAGCTTGAGCTGCAAACCCATACAAGAAAGCTTAGGGATCTTCATTAATGCACTGTAGCATGTAAGGAGTTTCTTCAGAATGCAGCAAAACTGTTTTCTTTCCCCCTTAAACTATGGCATACAAAGAGTTTGTTTCTACCTCCTATGTTATCACTATTTAACAACAGTATAATGTATTGAGAGAATCTTATTTTCTTTCAAGCAGAGGGCTAGTTTCAACAGAACAATCTTATGAACCTTATTGCTTTCTTCCTGAATAATTGTATTCTTCTCAAACCTGTTGCCGGCCTCATTATTTAGTTCTTCTTCAACTGACAATATCAAAATACAACAGCTTTAAATACAAATACATCTCAAGACTTGTAGTATGAATTACAAACGCAGAATGTCATCTGTACTGTCATTGCATTTATAACCCTAGAATAATTTATCTCTCCTCACCATTCCATATATTTTACCTTATTTTAAAACATTTTTTATTTTATCTTTTCTAGTAAAATATTTACTTCTCAGAAGCTGAAATGGAAAACATTACTTCCCTGTGAAAGCATTTTGTAAGTCATGCTAGAAGCACATAATTTTAAATTGTGAACTCAAGCCAGCCTTTCATATGCAGACCACTCAGCATCTGCAGTACCTTTTGACATCACTAGGAGACAACATAACTCATGAGCCATACCATGGGATACTCAGGACACTACAACACTTGTCCTATTAGCAGCACACCAAGCAATTAAGAAGTAGCATGCTAAGTTATTCATGTGTCTTTCTTAGGACAGTCTTGTCTAAAAGAGCACTTGCTCTGAACCATGCAAGTGCTATCATTCCAGAACAAAGGAAGTTTATAAGTAGCTAAAAGTATTTTCTCAGGTGTAAAGGTGAAGTAATCCAAATAATATGTTCCACCCACGGTTTAGTGATACAGAGGGACTAGACGTTTCTCAGTCCATTAATGAAGAAAACAATTTTCAAAATGTTAGTATTAGACCAGGACATATCACCTAAAAGTATTTCCTCCAACTATGATACAGAAGCAAGAAGTATAGAAAACCTAATTTCCTACAATCTGTTCTAGTTAAATCTTTATTATGTAATTCAAATCTGCTGCATCAACATTTTTGTTGTTCCATTTCTTTCCTATTTCAACACTGAAACACTCTAGAGCATTTTCTACTTTTCAGAAAACTTAATTCAGTGCATATTTAGCAGCTGTGGTGGCATGTAATCAGACAATATTTTTACTCAACTATCCAGGAACTGAGGGAGTAAAAAGAAATGCTTCAAGATATGCACACTTTCTATTGTTTGCATTTTCCCATTTCTCAGAAGCAATTTTCTTAAGATCACAATAAAACATAAAAAAAGGTACTCACAGCCTACTGTAACTGTAATTCCATAAATGTTCTGTTCAATCTGTCCATCTGCTAAAATGTTACATGTCAGAGGAGTAGCTAGTGAAGAAGTGTCATTGAATGTGACGCTGGAAACTGTTCTGTTTATTTCACGATACTGTTCTTTAGGTACCAGTTTATTTTTAATCTTCCAGATAATCTGATTTGCATAGATATTGCCAAAGTCAAGACAACTCTCATTCAGAATGCATAATGCTGTGAAATTGGAACCAAGGGCCAGTACAGGCGACTCTGGGATGATGTGACCACATGACTGCACAAGTCCACCTGAAGCTAAAAAGAAAAAAAATTTAACATTTATTAAAAACTACACAGCATTCCCTAATCAATACTGCTGATACATCACTAGTGCAATGTTAAAAACACTCCATGTGTCTAAGCAGCAAGTTAAGTTGTTATTTGACAATTAAAAAACTGAAATGCATTAGTAGACTACCAAAAAGATTTAAGGGTAAAAAACAGTGTAGCATTCTTTAGGCTTTGCAAAAGCATTTTACCAAGTAGGAAAGCTCTATTAACAAACAGAGGCACTTGGAGAGAGAGAGGAGTCAAAGGTTGCATGTTTATAACTTTTGAAGGAGGAAGTTACTATATCTGAGTTAGTCTTTTGCTAAAGAAGTATTTTCTGTTAAGAAAGTTATCATAGGAAAATCAGGGTAAGTGTGCACCCCTGTAGTGGTAACCTAGTGGTAGAAGGCTACATGTGTCTATTCTAACACACTTTGCTTTCTGGTCCCATCCAACAAGTATCTAGACAAAAAGCAAGCAGGTGCTTCAAATATCTGATTTAACAAGGTCTGTATCCTCTTGTATTTGAGACACAGAACTCTTACCATCAGGAGAACAAATATTCAACACCAGACAGAAGCCACAGGCCACCCAGTTCCACCTAGAAAACATACTGCACAGAATTTCTGTAACAAAAGAAAGATATATATTTTTAAATTTAAACTATTACTCTTGACTTTAGATCAATGTCAAATTAAGATTTGTATTTACTCTAAGATAATTTCTCACACACGCACGTTTATTTTCCTGGAAGCATTTGTATCTTCTCACATTAGAACAGGCATATTACTTCCATTTTCCTCATTGCTAAAACAAAATCAAATGTCTACTTAAAAAAAAACCCAAAACCGGAGGCAGTTTAAAGTGGTTTAATTACACGTTTAAGAAATGTATCAGCTTTAGGTTTTCACACTATATATGAAAACAAACTTCAGGGGTAATTCTGTGGGAGGTTCAGTTAGAATACACTGTGGTTCAGGTTTTAAAACATAACCCTATGAATTTGATTATGGTTATGATACTTATATAACTTTCAAAAGCTTCAGACAAGGTTCAGAGGAACTCACCACAAAACAGTGTGTCTCATTTACAAGAGTGACTTAAAATACATTCAGGAATTGCAAAGCACAATGCTTCCATACCAAGAACTATTGTCTACTACAGAAAAAGCACTAAGTAACTCTTCAAAACTCTGTAAGGGACTTTGCAATTCCCCAAAAGCTGGAGTACATTTTATAACATCATATTTATTTCTGTACTCCAACAGAGCTCATTCCTCCTCAAGTTTTGATATTCTTAGAAAACACTTTAAAGAAACTGAAGTATTCACACAGTAGCTTCCACCCACATTGTTCTGAAGCCACTAAGTCTTTTCTGATTTTCTCAACTTACAGTTTTAAAGCAGCTCTAACCTACTAAAAGCAAGTGACCATTCTCTACTAAGCATATGAGCCATACTATTTTTAGCTACATTTACACATCTTTACAGGAACAGGTAGATTGGCTTAGTGAAACAAAGCATTTGGTTCACAAGCTGCTTTCTAGAAGCAGACTTCGTAATATTCTTACACCTAGAAACTAAACACAGGCTCTTTAGGTTTACTAAGATTTGAGATGAGAGGGCCTACAGTAACATTGTTTTCCACTAACTTGACAAAACATCTTTGGAAACTAGTACTCTGAGCTTTACCCCTTAAAAGGAAACTCACTAAAATTGTTAAGGGAATTCCACACTATGCCCTAGACAGGAAAATTAATAAGCTACACTTACTATTCTCAGAAGAAAAAGAAACTGCAATTTATGAAAGTAAACATGCCTTTGCTTTGATTGCATGTAATTTACTTTATAATAGTGACAGAAGGACACAAGGCATTTCACATATCTAAGAAAAACCAGACACACATTTAAGCATGGATCACTATCAAGCCAGAACCTCAATCCTTACACACCAACACAGCTAAGCTATTTTTTCTTTACAAATCAAGGTAAATAGCGTAATGTAAAGAAAATGTCTATTCACAGGAACAACAACTAAATGAAAGCAGATCTCAAACATTTATAGCAGTCTTCATAGGGTTCACCAACCTGGATGGCTTTCAGTTAGAACCAAAATAAAAGCCATCAGAATCACCCAGCAGTATCTTTATCTGCAAATATTGTGAGTTCATTACTTAAAGCCCACCAAAATTTCCTTTATACAAACTTTATAGTAGAAACATTGCTGATTGAAAGACTTGACAAGCATATTAACAAACATTTGTTTGTCACTGGAAGTTTGTTGGTTTGTTTTTTGACTAAATAAGAAGTAATTTGTCATCAGATTGTAGCTATATGGCATTGAGAACCAAAAAGCAATTTTTTCTATGTTCTACTTAAGTACTCTCACCGGGCTGGATATAAGAACCATTATACTGCTTTAAATGCAATGTGTGTTTGGATATTTATTACAAGACTAGAGTAAAATACCTATATAAATTGATTTTTGCTTATTTTGGAAGTAAAATGTTCAATGTCTGAAAAATAAGGTTTCTACCCACATATTAATTTCTGCATTTCAACAAAATCTCAACCAGTTTCACAGATTTTTATAAATTTGCATGGTGAATACAACCAAACTCTAAAGAATATTCTCCTTTAGTTTAAATCACCAAATAAAACCAGCACATAAGGATCTACTTTAATGTCTGATGCTAATACCTACCAGAATACTGTTTGTTAACCAAAGTCTGTTGAGTTCTACTAAGGATAGACCTTAGGATCTGTTATTTCAAACAAGATTCATTTAAATTATTTAATCAGAACAATTTGAGTTGCAGAAGATCTGAAATTCATTGGAAGCCCGAGGGCAATTACAAGCTAGGTGGAAAGAAGCAGGAGCTCCATTTCACTGCTAATTGCCAGAATCTGCAAAATAACACCAGAAGCACCTTTCACACTGAAGGGAAAGAATGAAACAGATGTAAAAAGGAAAGTTTTTAAAACGTTGTTTAATTCCTCTCCCATTTGCTATCATGATTCATGCCACCTTAGAATAATGGCAGGATCACATAAGCTAACTATTACATCATCACCAAGTTACTGGGGTTTTTTTTGGGTCATTATTTATTAAAGTCAACCAATATTTCTACAAAACTATTTACCAATTTTCACACCAGCATTTATTAAGTATGGCTCAGGTTATTAAAAAAAAAATACTGCAAAGCAACTGAAAGAATAAACAAATAAAAAGCAATAACCAACTTAATAAGTAAACAATAATACATAATTATCACACATTTTGTCCTAAAGTACAATTCCAGTGAAAACTGAAAATTAAAATTAAATTACTATCTTTTCAAATAAATGCCATTTCTATATTCAACTGTCTTCCAAACCTGAAAAACATTTCATTTGTTCCAAGCAGATTCATTCACATATAGGAGACTGAAGCCCAAATCTCTACTACTTTGCACTTTGGAAAGTTAACTGTTTTGAGGGAGCAGTGAAGCCCTCCACAAACCCTACTGCTCAATTCCACTGCAGCCCAGCTCCTGAAAGGCAAGAGAACAGAGCCTCGTGCTCCATCACCTGCAAAGCAGAGTTAAGTGGAAAGTCCACCCACCTACAGTATGGGAACCAAGCAGCTGAACCCAGAGTGCCAAAACCATGACACAATTCAGCATATATCTGCTTCAGGCTGGTCTGATGCGTTTTACTTACCCCTGCCCCCTCCTGATCAATGCAGTTTGAAGAAGATTGAAGCTACACACCTCCAAACCCACAAAGGGGCTATTACAATCCCTTCTAATGTGTGCTATTTTTAAAAACATTAGTGTCTCTGGCTTTTACAAGACTGATTCTTAATTGAAATTTAGTTCTAGGGGAAAGATCCAGAGTTACACTAGACACTTCCATCCATCTCATCTACATGAAAGCCATAAAAGAATGAAAAAAAACCCAGTGGGACTTAAAACTAACAAAACAAGGAGCCATACTTCATATTAGAATGAGGAAGATACTTCTATGCAAACTAGTGTTTTCTTATCTGAGTGTGTAAAAATGCTCAGGCAAAGACAAATAAGCTGCATATAAGCTGCATCAAACTTCAAAAGATAGTGCCATCATCTGACAGTAATGCTAAACACTAATTGTTCACTCTTAATGATTTTAAATCTGACTAAGCTGTTAGTCTAGACAACAAAAAACTCAGTGATTTCTTTCAGTCACTATGCACAGCTCGACCCAAGTTTTATGTTTTACAGACTGGTACAGTGTATTAAGTATATCTAAGGTGAAAGCTGAACTTGATGCTGAACTAACACAAACTGCAAATCAGTTCAGATGCTTTTTATTAAAAACAAACAAAACCAAAGAACCAAACCAACATTTTTATCTAAACTATGCAGTTGTCGTGGATCACTAAGTGAAGATTCAAGGGAGACAAAGAAAGAAACAGACATAAGCAGTCTGTCAGGTTTAGTGGCAAAAGATCAAAATACATCAAAATACTACTGAGTAAAACCAACATAGTCAATTTAGAATGCTTCTGGTGACAGTCCTTAACTCAGAGGAAAAAACCTGCTAAAATGCTCTGATTATTTCTATATAGACAGACTTATAAAGCTCATATGCCATGAGATCACCACATTTAATCTCCAAATCTAATGGGACTTCTATTATTCTTCACATCCTGCAGCCATTTTGAAGGAAAGAACTGAGCCTTTGTGCCTGACCTGTAAATTGATGCTTCATGCAATGTCTATGAAAAGCTACTAACAACCCTAAAATCAAACCTTAAAAGCACAAAGTAGCAACAGTGTTGAGTTTTAAGATCAACCTGTGACTAAAAGTTTGTGAAGTAGTATCAGGCTTTCAATGCAAAACAGGTACCATTACTTATTCTGACCAAGAGAGAAATCTTAAAAATTAATCTTATTTCATAAATCATGAGATCTACCCCAAAATGAAGACAGGCATACGTCATATAATGAGTTATCTCTCCATTTCAGAGAAGTGGCAGCTCCTGTACAAACGACCTACAAATCACAATGTCAGTCTAAGAAACTACAGCTAAAATAACATGTGCTTGCCAGCAAAGCCAGCTTGCAAGTCAGGAAGTATAGATAACACCACAACCACCACAGGAAGGTGTTCAGTCTATTAAGGCTCATCATCACATCAATCACAAGAGACGAAAGGTTGCTGGAAAATGGATTTCCAGAAATTCCTCAAGAAAAAAAAAAAAAAACCAAACCAAACCAAAAAAAAAACAAAAAAAAAACACCAAAAACCAAAAACCAAAACAAAAAAAAAAAAAA
>VZRX01019259.1:36538-49507 GCA_013398075.1 Notiomystis cincta | reverse complement strand
GGGGGGGGCCCTGGAGGAGGCGGTGCCCCTCCCCGCGCCGCTCCATCTCGTCCGCCCGCCGCGCCCGCAGGGCTCGCTCGTCAAGGTGTGCTCTAGCTCTGGGCGGCAGCCGCGGGACGCCCGGCTGAGGGCAGCCGGACCCTACCCGGGCCGCCGCCGGCCAGGCCTCTGGAAGCTCCTCCTGGCCCTCGCCCGGCCGGGCCTGCGCGAGCAGCGCGGCGGGGGTGTTGTCCTGAGCAGGCCCGAGGAGCCGGCGGCCTTCCCGGCGTTTCGCAAGACTCCCTTGGGAGCACGGGCGGCCGGAGAATGCTCCTGTCAACAGCTGCGGTGTGAGCAAAGCGCTGTGATCCAGGGCAGTTTCGATGTTCCAGTCCCTGAAAATCGGTCAGAATTCCAGGCCCTGTAAAAGGTGTTTGTGGAAGGCTAGGTTGCTAAGGAATGCTCCTTAATATAGATCGTTAATGTGGTCATGATCCGGCTTATCCTTGGACATTTCTTCATTCAGTAACTCCGAAAAATTACTTCTGTAAGTCAGACAGAATCGTGTGCTTTCTTCATTCCAGATGAATTTTTTTTCCAGTTCATGAGTAAGAAAAAAACACATTACAGAGCCACGCCACAAACTTAGTGCTGAGAGTGTCCAAGGAGGCTGTTCCTAGTGAAGAAAGTACCAGATATCACTGATGCATGACTGGTTTTCTTCCTGCCATATGTTTTAGGTCTTTTACCTCTTTAGTTCTTAAATTATCTTTGGGCTCAAGTAGGATATGAGGTATATATGCACTTCTAGTTACATCTTTATATGATATGCATAGGCTAGATAAAAAAGACATCTGGTTCAATATTCTTGTTTCAGGCACTGGCATGAGCTGCTAATAAGACAAGATTTGGAACTTGGGAAAAAAAACAGTGGAACATAGTCTATTCCTCATGTATTTAGTGCCAGTCTCTGATTATGCTTAATTTACTGTCTCACGTGGCTTAATACCCACCAAAAATATTGTTGCTAGCTTTGAGAATATTGCACTTTTTCTATGCAACAGATTATAGCAGGATGGGCACCTAAAAATGGTCATTCAGTTGCTCTGCTTTCCTAACAACAAACTTGTCTGTACTTACATAATTTCTGATAGGTATTTATTAGGCTGCAGATTAAATTTATTGCTTTATGTCCCTGCTCACAGCTGATGCTGTCTGTTAACCTCAGATACTGTAGATACTGCTGTTTTCTCCCACTGGTGGTCTCTACACTCAATAGACTCAGTCTTTTCCATTTTCTCCTACAGGATTTTTTGTCCTTTTCAAACCCTTCTTAGGACAAATGACATCTGAGGAATAAGTTTCACATTTTTTTCAGTGTGATAAGAGCATTACAGTTGGTCACTTTTGCTTTCTCAGTGGGTTATGGTTAAGATTTTGGTTAGTGTGTTTGTGTTTACGCTGATTCTGGGTTACAGTTTGAGATTGTACAAGTACACTTTGGTTGTATAATTGGTAGATTTCAGTCTGTATGGATATGCTTGCTTCAGCACCCTCAACAAAATCAGTGTTTGGCAACAAAACTTTTAAGTGGAACCAGGCTCTAACTAGAAGGACCAAAAAAATAATGTTTTTTTTCTTGTTTTAGCATGTCTCCTGTCTCTTGTAAGATGACTTGAGTTCTGCTGCTAAATAGACATTCCAGAAGTAGATTCTCCACTCTCCTCCCACCCCCAGCCAGCAGAAAGCCTCTTATGACATTCTTATTCTGAAATCCTATAGCCTGAAGGGATTCCTGGTATATTGCCAGAACTTGTAGAACAACCCCCCACCTCCCTTCAAAACCAGTCCTGTGACAGGCTTCACTTACATACCACATGCATTGTAACTCTTCAAATAAGCCAGAGATGGTGTATTTCACAGGCTGTTTCTGGACTCGGTGTAAAACTATTTACACATTACTGAAATTGTGTAGAAAAACAACTCGTTTGCAGCTGCACTTAATTTTTCTGTATCAGCACAAAATACCACTAACTCATTAACAGTTTAGTTGCCAAAAATCTGATTGTTCTTAGATACCAGCCATATTCTGGTGCAAGCAGGTAAAAAGTTAATAGCATTACAACTCCCACTGGATAGAATCAGGACATTTGGGATCCCTAGTAAAGAAGAAAATTAAGCTGTTCAAGCATGCTGTGAAATGCCTTTTCCGCACATGGATGATTTCCTGGAAAGACTTTTCAGTTTGATTTAATGCTTCATACTCTTCCCTACTGAGACATGTTATATGGCTTTATACTGTACTGTATATGCAGTGTAGTACTGGTATTTTGGTAATATAAACACCAGTTATTTAAACTTTCAAATACTGAGAGAAATTAAAAATTCTGACCATGTTTAAAAAATGTTCCTGCCAGTTAGCATTTTAATCTGCACATTGAATGAAGCATTGTTTATTTTATATATTTAATTAAATGCCTGGTCATATATTCCTTAAATATATGAGGCAGGAATAAAAGAAAATTAGTTGTCAGGAACTGGAAGATCTTTGAGATCAATTACCCATCTGCTTATTCACACTTCAATTTGTATTCCAACACAGTGCTCATATCAGGCTATATAGGACATTTCCAAGCTCCCATGATCCACAGTTAGGAATCAGCAGGTGAAGCATGACTGCTTTCTCAGTCCCAGGAAGAAGGAGATGGCCTGGGAGTGTAGAGATGGGCAGTGACACTTGAAAAACATGTGGCTGTGGGCAAAGATTGATAGCTGTTCAACTGTGGGAGCAGAGGTATTTTTGGAGAAGCTGTTAGAGATTGCTGAGGAGCAAACTTCTACCACTCTGTGGATATTTTCAGCAGTTTTTTAACAAGTTGTGAACAAATTTGCAGTCTGTGGAAAATCCACTGAATCTTACAATTCAGAGAGGAAAAGATTTTTCTGGAATGTATTATTATCTTGGTATAAGGACATGTAGCATCCTATAGATGCATCAGAGGTATGAAAAGATTCCTCAGTGTGACTACATAAGGGTTTTTTTGGTCGTGTGTCACTCTCAGAACAGGGATGTTGGGAAAGATTCCTATAGCAAGTGAGACACTGAACAACACCACCCTTTAATGGCAATGTTCTGCGCCGTGCCAAGATACTTTCTGTGAGATGGCTGAATCACTGTATAGAACTGTTTGCCTGGGAGGTTCAGTGAAACATCCAAGCCTC
The DNA here is from genome assembly GCA_013398075.1 of Notiomystis cincta. Classification (NCBI taxonomy): domain Eukaryota; kingdom Metazoa; phylum Chordata; class Aves; order Passeriformes; family Notiomystidae; genus Notiomystis; species Notiomystis cincta. Next base: position 46,306 of record VZRX01019259.1, on the reverse strand, counting down.
TTGCCAAAGTGATGTTATCTCAGCTCATATCACTTCTCCTGAGCTTAGGATCTCCAATGTCTGACTTTCTGCAACATGAAGAAGAGTCACCTTGTTTTTTCCCCTAGGGGTGGAGAGTACTAGTCCTTTGGCCTGAGTGGTCAGGATAGTAGCAGACTGTTGTGTTGAAGCCATAGTCTCGTAGGTCATGAAATCCTGGTGAAGTCCTCTGAGGAGGTAGGGAGGAGACAGCAGCAAGAAAAAAAATGGCTGATGTAACTGTTGGAAATGATTTAGTGACAGTTACAACACTCCACAGCTTTATACCTTACCAAACTTGGGTAGCTCAGCGGCAGCAAAAAATGGGCTTACTCTTGAGGGAGATGGGAGCATATTGGGGTTTTTTTGAGAGCAGGCAGGTGTTTGCAATTTGTGTGACAAGCCAGTAAAGTTCACTGAGGCACAAGCACCCCTTATGGCAAACTCATATGTACAGCTGGATGCTTGATGGTGTCTCTTTACAAGGGAATGAATGATGCAGAGGGCAGCAGGACAGACCTCACTCTTTGGCATTGCTGTGCCCAATGAAAGCGCAGAAAACCTGACACTCTGGACAAGACCTTGCAAAATTCAGGCAGGGTCTGTAGAGCTTCATCGGGACTTCAGGACTTCAGGAGAATCTCGTGATCGTTGGAAGCAGCTTGGAATGGGGAGAACTGACTCCTCCACCTGTGATATGCTTGATAGGAAAGCTTTGTGTTGCTGAAGAGGGCTTGACCTACGTCTGTGATTCTGATTGTCGAGAATAGGAGTGGTAACACCATGAAGCTGCAGCAGGGCATATCGAATAGAAAGGAGACTGAGGTAATGGCACATCTCATGGAGCAGTGTGGAATCCAGCAATCTGCCTGTTTTTCTTGTGGTGGAAATCACAGAACTAATGACATTTTGGACCTAGCCTGGAAGCTTTGGCTGATGGAACATGTTGATAGCAGGTATTTTTTAGGAAAAGATAGTGGGTAGGATAATCAGAAGAAAAGCGGTCTGGTGTTTACTGGATGAACAAGACCAAAAGTGAGACCAGAAAAAGGAAGACAAATAAGGAATTTCAGTGAAATAAAAATACTGTAAAGGAACAAATTGATCAAACATGGAAAATTGTTAAGTCAGAATGTGCAATGCAGGTCATTGAGTAGAAATGCTGGTTCAGAGCTAAGGTGAGGTGAAGGTGTTATGCTGCAGTCTCTTACACCACATGGGAGAACTGCCCATGAATTTAGTATGCTTTTGGCAGCTGCTGGAGCTAAAATGCCTTTGGAGTAATTCTGCACACACAGACCAGAATGTGGATGTGTCCTTAAGCAGAACTCTTGGACAGTGACTAAGAAGACCCAACTAGGAGTGGCAGAAGACAATTAAAAAGAAAATGACATCTCAGATTGACTGGAATTATGTTTCCTACTTGGCCACAAAGACTTCAATGAGCAATATAGCCAATGAAAAATATGCCAGAAAATATAAGTCAGTACTTTTTTGCTAAAGTAATGAACTATTTGCACAAAATAAAGTCGTGTGAAGAACAGCTGAGCTGGACCTAATTATTTGGGTTGACAAAAGGCATGCTAGAAAGAGAAAAAGGCATTCTGAAACCAAGGCTGTGGTTCAGTCTGCTGTTACAGCAAGCCAGTCTGTCTTATATCAGTGTAATTGTGGATTCCTTTCTGATGTTGACCTCTTCAAAAACACATGAATGGTACTTCTGTCCTTTCCAGTGAGTGAGGGAACAGTTCTAGTCAGGCAAATTAGCACTGGCCATGGTTACCCAGGCCTTCCCTTGAGTTTTGGGCAGGCTGTAACAAGGTCCTGGGTGGAGCAGAAGAGCGCCATGGGCGTTCCTTGTCAGGTTGTAAGATGACTGGCATACCAGGTGTGGAATCACAAATGGAGCTCGTGGTCTGTGTCCTCAGCTACAGAGTGTAGCAGAGACAGCACAGGGGTGCCTAGCTGTGCTACACACTGTGGTTGTCCATTTAGCCTTAGCCTCTCCCAGACTAAGGCTGTCTGTGTGAGAGCTGGTCTTAGTGGAATGACTCTAAAGATGAAGAGGGTGTGTGAGTTAAGCTGTGGCTGGAAATGCTGTCTTTCAGTAAAGGATGGAAGAGACATATTGAAGAAACAGTGTGTATGGAGATTACAGAGGGGAAAGATGCTACTGACAAATCCTTCCTGTATTTTTGCATGCTATATCTAGTTTCTGCACTATAGCACTGAAATCAATACAGTGAGATACTACTAGATTGCCAGGAAGAGAGCTATCAGCAGTGATAGACAGATAATTGTCTTAAAGTGACACATTTTAAAAAAGGGGTCTTGACAGCATTGTGCTTCACGTTTTTGGCTTGAACTGTTAGAAAACACAAAAGGCTGGAGCCTGTTTCTACAGATAAAGACTGGAATTCACAGGTAAGGACGTTCTCATCACTAACACTGAGTCTAATTTAGAAGATACACACTTACTGACTGTTGCTGTACAGTTAAATTGGCTAATGCTATTCAGAGCAGTTAAGGATATACATGGTAGAATATATTCAGTCCTGAGTACTTTACTGATAATATCATCAAAATGAATGCTTTTGTAAGAAAGAGCAACAACTTTGTCTGATGAAGGAATGAAGACCTCAGAATAAGAACAATTGAAAAAGCAGTGACAAAATTCAACATGCCAGGTATATTTGTGTGTAAACACGAAACTAAGACATGCAGAAAGGAATGTAGGAATCTTTACATGAAATTGTATAGAGCATAAAGTAAACAACAGTACTAAAGAGAACAAAGGAGAATATTGGCTTTTGGTAATAATTTCTAATTGCTGAGACATACTATATATATATATATATAAAATATAGTGTTCATCAGCTACTAAATAATTTATATCTGAAGTGAAGAAGTATCTAGGAGACTTATGCATTCACTGAAAAATTCAAAGAAACAGTAATGACTTCTATTAGCCAGTTCATGTGGGAACTTCATATATGGTACAAAGGTACAGGTAGAGATCTTTGCCCCATCACTGCCTTTGAGGATCTACTTTGTATTTTACATTTCTGGTCTCATTGATCTATCTTCTTCTTTCACTACCCTACCATTTATTTACCATTCTTTACCATTTGTTAAGAGTTCTTCCTTTCTTTTATCTCATTTTGCTCTTTTTGTCCTTTGCTGTTGCCAACTCACATTCATGTATTTTTCTGTTTTTTCTGCTCCCTTTAGCATTGCCTGTTGTATTTACAACTTGTCCAGCATCAGTCTGTCAAAATAATTACTTTTAAGAGTTATCTTAGGAGAAGGTTAATTGCCTAAAAATACTTTAGGGTTCAATTTGTACTATCTCTCAGCTACATAACAAATCAAAATCTGCCAAAAATCTGAAATGACAGAGTTCCTTTTCCTTTTGTCTCACCAACACGGAATAAGAAGTGCTTTGCAGTCAAAATTTAGCAAACAAAATGATGGTGGTCATGCATAATCAAGCCCTGTCAGTATTGAAACTCCTCCATAGTGCCAATAGCTCTGAAAGCTTGCTTTAAGAGCTAAGCCAAAGGTGTATGAATCCTAGCCTGAGAGCGTCTCCTTCAGTGATCTGTGAAGCATTCTCTTTAGAGCCAAGGCCCCAAATTGTCATTGTTACTTGAAATTCTGTTATGAATATTTGTAATCAAACTTTAACTTCCGAGAACAGAGCTTGGTATGTTTTATGACTTCTTTTTAGTTTTGTTCTCTTACACTTACACTTACATTTCCAGACTGGAGCCAGGAGCACATTGTCTTGCTGGTGTATAAAAGTATGAAAAAAATGTACATCTTGTCCAGAATCAGAGATCCTAAAGGATAAAAGAAAATGGCATACAAACAGTAGTAGTAAGAGATGTAACATACATACCAAACTATTTGCATAGACTTGTGCATCCTTATTCTTTACTTTATCATTGTCTACTCATTTCTTTTTCACTTTCCTGTCTCTTTCCTTTTGCCCTTCCTTTCTTCTGTAATTGGAGCCACTTGTCATTCATTCTGTAAGGGTTTACTTAAATATATTTTGTCTGTAATTAATTAAGCAATAGGAGAATCCTCCTGAAGAGTTCTACATACTCATGATCAGGTTTAAGTCACATCATCATCCATATATCCTGAGGGATATAAACTCTTCATATTTCAGTGCCTTTTCTGAATAGATCCTTTATGAAACTACTTGCTAGTATTTCCTCCAAAGTTACAGTTCATTACATATTACTTGAATTTTATTATGACTGTCTGTGACAATATAAACAAAAATAATAATTCATTCACCAATCAGAAGAAGCATTAAAATTTTTACTATCCTGATAATTTGTATGCAGTCCTTAACCATGTGAATAAATATATTTCAGAAATGCTTATAAATTCATATATCACTTGTTATTGCCTGATAAGTTTGATTTGAGAGGAATCATAAATAAATGACTTCTAATGTATAGGATATGATGAAAATTTCTCAGATTATATTGATATTCTCCTGCTAGCTTCTTGTCAGCTTCATACTGTAAAGTACATGCATGTCAACATGTAACATATAGGCACAGAGAATATATGTAGGTTCTTTTAAATTAAATTTTTGAAAAACATTAGTATGGAGTTGGGTCATCTCATATTTAGATGTGCTGGGTACACTGTTCCCTCAGCTGATAGTGGATAATACAAGCATTGAGAGAAGGGTAGAAGCACAATGCCTGCAGAGTTTGCTTTCTAAATTATTTACTAAATTATTTTACAGTTCAGTGGTAATCAATAACTTATCACTGAAGATCGGGCTATTAGCCCATATGCTGTCCAATGCATTTACTATTTACAGAATTACAGGAATGTATTCAGCATGTCTTCTTTATTTTTTTTAATGTTACATTTATGCATACCCTTATTACAAGTTTAAATGTGCATCACTGATAATATACCTACTTGATACAGACTTAGATGACCATTAATGCCTGAAAATACAGCAATACATTCACAATAACCAACCATCTCCTTTGGAGTGATTCCATGTTTAGTGTAAAGATGTATTCCATATCTCATTTTGAAAAAAGCTGCCCTAAAGTGCCTTTGTGTTACCCTTCCTAGTTCTGGGAAAGTTTTCAAATGTTGTCTAAGCTGTGGTCTAAAGTTTCTTTGCATATTATTGGCAGCTCAGGGTTTTGTAGAACACTTGGTGTTCTCATGAATGATCTGATAGTTGCTGTCTCTCTTATCTCCTGCAGTGTTTTAAGTGTCAGGCTGGCCTTTTCCTGCCTTGTCTCCTTTAAATCTTGTTCCACTACATTTCTTTTCCCTGAGTTTTGCATCTAGATTTATTTAGTGTTGTTCAGGGCATGTCTCGCCATCCAGAGGCAAATTTGGTTAGGTAGATTGGTATCACAGCCTATGACTGGGGGGAACCCTCACCACTGACAGATGTCCAGGAGTCTAGGAGCAGGTACAGACAGGGAAGAAAAGGAAGCTGTGAATAACAAGGTGCTATTCTCTAGTGCCTCTCAGAGTTAGGAATTTATGGTGGCTGTCCTGGGCACTGCTGAGGCCACACCTCGAGTGCTGTGTCCAGTTCTGGGCCCTCACTGCAAGAAAGGCACTGAGGGGCTGGAGAGAGTCCAGAGAAGGGCAGTGGAGCTGGAGCAGGGTCTGGAGCACCAGTCCTGTGAGGAGCAGCTGAGGGAGCTGGGGGTGTTTAGCCTGGAGAAAAGGAGGCTCGGGGGAGACCTCATCACTCCCTACAACTGCCTGAAAGGAGGCTGTGGCCAGGTGGGGGTCAGTCTTTTCTCCCAAGCAACCAGTATCAGAATGAGAAAACATGGCCTCAAGCTGTACCAAGGCTGGTTCAGATGGGACATCAGGAGGAAGTTTTTCATGGAAAGGGTTATTAAATATTGGAATGACTGCCCAGGAGGAAGGTAGAGTCACCACTCCTGAAGGTATTCAAGAAATGCCTGGAAGTGGTACTTAGTGCTTGTGACACTTAGTGATGGTCAGTGAAAGATTGGACTTGATGATCTTAGAGGTATTTTCCAACCTAAATGATTCTGTGATTATGTGAAACTAGTACCTCACATAAGATGAGCTATTGACAGTGTGGTGGTGGGATCTTGTCCCCTGGGAAGCAGCAGTTCCTGGCTCCTGCTGAGTTCCTTCCAGCAAGTCCAACCACTGAGTTAGAAAAGAAAAACACAATCTGACATACAATCCTTGACAAATTGCTGACCCTTGTATCTGGGCGATGAGAGGAAACTATTATCTCTGTTCACACAATTCTTTCTCTGTAAGCAGCAATTCTTTTTCCTCAGCCTTAAGAAAAAAAGTCTGAATTGAAGACAGCAAGTTCAGTCTCGTTTCTGTGTGTAAGAAGTCCGTTTTACAGATGATTGAATTCAGCCATGTCTGGAGTGAATGTAACAATTATTTAAAAATGTGAAGTCTTAAATTATATCCAGCTGATTCTGTAGGGGGATTTTGCAGGCAGGAAGAAGTTAATTACTCAAAGCTGCATACAGATCAGGATTAGGTTTATTACTACACACACTTGATAGCTCTAAAGTGGTAACTAACATATTTTTTTAAATAATTTGTTAGCATTTGCAATGCTGTAAGGAGGTATTTTCTCAGGCAGCTCAAGAAACAACTTTTTACCTATTCATTACTCAATTACACTTTTCATAAGAAAATGAATGTAAGCTAACATAATATTCCAGTATTTACTGAAAAAAAATCCAAGTAGAAGCTTTTCAGGTCATAGTTTAAAATTCCCTGGTTTTGCTTTTTTTCCCTCAAACTGGTCAGGGTCAACATGACCAGTATGTTTTCAGTGTTCTCATTTGTAGTAATGTGATGTTATCTTGGTGGTGTGATTATGCTGAAGAATCACAGCTAGATTTTCGTCATGTTAAGGGCAAGCAGATTTGGTTCCTGAATTGTGAAGTGAAACTTACTGATGAAAATCTAGACCAGCAAAGCTAATGAATGTTTTATTACTGACCCTGTTGGGTAAGGCTGTTCTCTGAGGAATTAAATCTTCAGCCATTATTAGAAAGTTAAACACTTTATATATTTTATATATAGGATTTTATATTAATCCTAATTCTGATTTTATTTAAATAAATACGTGTTTGCTGTTGAGTTCAATAACAGCTGGACTGGAGTCCCTCGTTGAATTCTGAGAAATTCAGCTGACCCTATCAGTACCACGAATTGGCAAAGATTTTCAAGAAAATACTCAAGAGAATGACTTTTCATAAGAGTTATCTTGTTTAATCTCTAACTTCAAATTTGACCTTATACACGGTTTAAAATATTTTAGAGGTTATTGCCTATACTTAGAGTGATGTTGGTATTGCCTTCTAAAATCACTTCAGGGAGGATGAAATTCAGGTCTAAAAAAGGAGGGAAATAAATCTGTCACTGTACTCTTAAGACAAGCTGGTGCTCAGGAATTAATACTAAGAAAATACCAATTTTTAGTTAAAAAAAGTACAAAAGTAATTTCAAGATACAATGGTATTGTTTTTTCGTTTTCATATGTTCTTATGGTTAACTGAGGAGGAAAAAATTTTCTAGAATACATAAAGCCTATATCAGATAAAAGAATCTTTACTTCAGCAGGAACCTTCTTAATCTATACAAGGCTTGATACTGTTAATGCAGTGTATCTGTGTTGAGTGAGTTTGATCTATTTGTGCCTGTTTGTAGAACATTTTCTGTTTTGTAGATGAGTCCAAAATGCAGACAAAAATGTCACCTCTGGCAGACAGAATTGATTTTCTGCAAGGGAGCTTAATCTGTTTTGTGAACAAAAAATATAATACCCAAATAATGTCTTGAGATATTGCTTATGTACAAATGGAGACTGAAAAGCAATGTTTCCTTGGAAAAGTTTAATGTATAAAAGAAGAAATAAAGGGAAATTCTGTACTCAGTGAAGCTAAATTTTTTCCATTGTCTTCTAGAAGATCAGTTTTATCCTCGGTTTTCCAAAAATGGACTATCCATGGGAGCAAATGCAGTCTCTAGCCAAACTATAAAGAAATGTCACAGTAATAGAGGTCATCTTCATTTTCAGCCTTTCATGGTACATTTTTTACAATGTGTATCTTTTCAATTACAGTTGATTTTTGAAACATATCTTGATTTTTGAAACATGGATGACATATTAGTGTCAATTTCTTTATGAAATGAAGCTGCAATGTCATGATGAAGGACAGGATGCTAACTGCTTGACTGACTGACACACAGCTTGAAAGGAAGGGAAGCACAGTGAATCCACTTCCTATTTGAATCAAAGCCTAGTTCTAAAAAAAGACACACTGATAATAACAACAAAGTAAGTTATATGAAAAGGGTTAAAAACTGTCAAGGTAAAAAGGAGGAAAACACAAGTAACAAGGTTATTGAGATACAGAGGACATTGTGCCTCTGTCAACGATATTTAGGATACTGTATAAATCTCAGCTAGTGCAAGAAAAAAGGAATTTATCTTTTATTGTTTATCTTACACAAGGTAAGGTAAACAATATTCTCTATTTCTTATGCCAGGACCTTTGGGGTTTCTGTTGGTTTTTGGTTACATTGGTAAAATGGGCATACAACTCACTCTTCTGTGAAACCAGATGTATTTCTCTAATTATCACGCATGTTATATTACCTAGCTCACTTCTTTGGATTCTTACTGATGATAGTATTTGCTGACTTTTCTAAGGTATATTAGGTGACTATATTAGGTATAGTAAGCGTTGTGTTGTCTAATGTAGGTATGGGAAATGCTTCTTAGCCCATCTAATAAAACCAGAAGGAGTTTGGATAATTTTTTCATCTTAGTCTAATGTTGGTTGTGATATTCGAGTAGAGGAGTAAAACCCTACACCCTTCCCCTCAGGTACAAGTTTATTAAAGCTTTTCCTAGCAGCCTGTATTTCCTAGACAACAGTAAACATCTAAGCAAGGCCTTGCATTTAAATAAAGGGTTTGAATTCGTGAGCCAGACTGTATAAATTTACTGACTCCAGACTTTTCAGAATCTGTAAAATTTTCATTTTTTTCAGACATCTGTTATTTTGCTAAGCCTGATCATCAAGCAAAGCCCTTTGTGTTCTCCACTAACCATGATTAGCCATCTGGCAGCTATCTGTAAATTTAGTTTCCCAAACCGTAATTTCTTTCTAGTGCTAAGCCTAGACGGATGACCAGGGGCCTCCATTGGCGTCTGCCTTTCTGTTATTTTTAAAAATTACTTCCAGTATTTCTGCCCAGTACTTAGCACCATTGTTTACTTTAGAGTATTTCCAGCAGATGGGGAAGAATGTTCCATTTTCATCACATTCAGCACATTTCCAAAGAATGCCAATTTAATTTTTTTTTTAAGAACTATAATGGAACAAGATACCACTGGAATAATATGTTTCAAAAGGGTTTCTTCATGGTTGCACTTCTTGATGATCATAGAGATCTCTTGCATGCCACTGTTCATCTTGCCTTGTGTTGCATTGACTGTGGCATAAAAGCAGAAGCATATTCTGTAGAATGAATCTGCTCTAAGGAAGTACTCCAGGTCTTCTCCCCTGTTTTGTACAGCTCTGTAGGCATGCTAACCATGGCTGACAGTTACAACTGAGAAAACAAACAGGTGCTCCAGATTATAGGAAGAGCAAAATAGTGCTCAATTCTAAGATAAGAATTGTTAAAAAAGTGAAAAAAACCCACTGCAAGATTATTTAT
>VZRX01019259.1:17729-36404 GCA_013398075.1 Notiomystis cincta | reverse complement strand
AGTTTTTCTGCTGGTTTGGAAGAGTGCCATATTTGCACGCTATGGAGGCTTGTAGAAGCTTTGGGTAATAAAGACAAACACAACAGTTTTGGTAGTGCTTTATGCCAGTGACATGGCTTCTCCAGCCTCTATTCCATATACAGGGCTTATATTCTAAATATATTGATCAATACCACTACAAGGGTGGAAAGCACTTCTTCATGCACTTAGAAGTGTTGGGAAACCAGTGAAGCTAAGATGAAGTTATGCTGATGTGATTTACTTTTAAGAGTGATGAGGATGGTGCTTTACTCCACCTTAGAATGTATTGTCAGAAAGAAGAAAAAATGTTGCTTTCCACTTGTATATTTTGTGGCGCACTCTCAAGTTTTACCTAGGTAGTGTTCTCAGCAGACAGACTACTACATTTCCACTGAAACAATTCAGTTCTAAGCCCAGGAAATACAGATAAGAAATTAAATAGAATCATTGATCTAAACTTTGTGGTTAAATAATTATTGGTAGCAAGAAGTCTGCCTTCCCATTTTATTCATCTGCTGATTCATCTAAATCAGGCCTTTAATCAGTTTTGAATGGACTGAAGTCAGTGTAGTTTAGAAAGCTGTCATAGAGGTTTCTGAAACTTTTCAATCTTATGTTAAGAAAGGCTGTGGGTAGTGTAGCTGCATCATAGGAGTCTCTGTATGCATCAAAAAATTACTATGCAGGACACAGAATACACTCAAATGACATTGGTGGGAAAAGTCTTGGGAAGGATTATGGCAGTAGGTTATGGTTTCTAATCTTTCTAGGCTACGACACAGGCAGAAGCTGTTTCAGAGTGTATTCTGGAAGAGTGGGTGTAGAAAGTCATGCAGTGCTCAACGAGCTCAAGATTTGGCAGGTGAATTTCCCCTTCAAAACATGCTCATAGCCTGTAGCTTCTGGCATTTTGCCTGCTTTTCTGGTTCGAAATGGGAGGAGTGAATTTCCATGTATAAAAGTACTTTTGTCTGCAATTCACCTCAAATAGTTGTTGAGCAGCTGCCACACTTTCTAGCTGGCCTTAAGCCTCAAACCCTATGACAGAGAAACTTTTTTTTTTCTAAAGCACTGGGGAACATAAATATATATTTTTTGTGAATTTTAAAAAATATAAACATTTGAACTACATTGGAAATACTGTTCAGACACAAATTGGTCTTTCTTTTAAAGAAGCCAAGAAATATTTGGGGAGAAAGATATTTGTATTTCTATTTTCACTTTCTGTATTAAATCATTCAAAGCTTGTGTGTGCTGATTACAGCATTTCCTCTTTACTTCTTGTAATGTTCTTCTCTAAGAGAAACACTCATATAAGTATTGCAGCAAATGAGTCTAGCACGTATTTAATTTTTCTCTACACCTCAGGGGTGTAAATGAGCCTAAAAAAACGATTGTAAAATTGTAAAAAATGCTTTTAATTACTAACAAAACATGAAGAATTTATACACAATATCTCTTGAGGCTCTTGTGACACGAGACATAAAGGGTTCTGAAAGTCCTGCTGCATTTATCTAGTATATTTTGCAGTGCAGTTGCATCCCAGAGCTCTATAAACGTTTTAGAATTGACTGGAACATCTGAAGCTAAGTCACTGCTTGATTCTGACAGGCCCCATGTTCCTGTACAATCATTTTACAGAAGCATATGCAAGAATTCCAACAGCTGTACTTTTCAACCGGCCTTGCAGTCTCCCATTTCAGACAATATGTTTACATCTCTGGCTTCTAAAAATAGTAACAGGAATGAGGTGAAAGGGTGAGAGATGCTTTGCAGGAAGACTAAGGAACACTCTGTAAAAGATTCTTCAAAAGAATAAAGCTAAAAGAGTGTGTATTTCTTAGTTTATATACATTGCTGACATGTTTGAAGGAGTGCAGCCTATTACCTTTAATTTAAAAACAGTTAATAGTTAGAGAAAGTCTAAGGAATTATGCATATGTGATAATTATGCTTCCTGCTGGAATGCATCTCCCTCCTAGGGTGAAACAGTGACTGTTCAAAAGGGCTTGTCAGCTCTACAGGGGTTCTATGTGTCAGAAAGCCAGAGTGACTGATATTAATGGATGACTTGAGAATACCGCCGTTTTCAGTAATTAACTGCAAATGGGCATCATGCATGGCTGGATCAAAAAAACAACTAAGATATCTTTCTTGTATCACCTTGGCCAAAATAGTTTCATTTTTACTCTCTGTAATCTGCTTATTTCAGTTATAGATTTGGAGATTGCAGGGTCTACCTCTTGTAACGTATTTGCAAAGTAAGGTTTAAATCTTCACTGGAATGTCTAGGTGCTACTTTGATATGAGGAAATAAATTACAAACAGTTAAATAAGTAGTCACATCTTATGTATAAAAGATGCACTTTAGTGCAATTGGAGTCTAATGGAACAAGAATGAATAGCAAAAGATTTGCCTGCAGCTTGGGAGAGGACGGATGCAGTCTGAGACAATGCTGGCTTCTGCCACAAGCTGTATTTCCAGTTATGCTGACTGCAAAGTGAAAGAATATTTTGCATAATGGAATTTTGCTTTTTTTTTTTTTTTTCTGTATAAGCCAACCGCATGAACCACACCTTAAATGGTTGCTCTTTTATAAAAATCACAGTACAGATTACTGTCATGTGCCTTGATGCTCTGTGACATTGAGCTCTTTCATAAACATATTTATTGTTTACTTTCTTAAACTCCTGCTAGAGACTATTAAAAGTACTCACCGGTGAGATCTTAATTTAAACTGGGTAAGTATTCCCAGAAAGTCAAAACTGTTAGCATAGTCCTGGCATTTTATGGCATAGCTGTATGATGCTAAACAGCTTGGGTGTATATAGAAAACATTCCTGAGGCGGTGTGTGAACCAGCTATGTTGGTGCTGGCCAGTATGAACAAGAGGTGTGAAAACCAGTGCATGATGACAGCAGAAGGTGGCCAGGAATCCACCAGAAGAGAGACTCTGTTAAGATGACAATGGGAAGAGAAACTCTCTGGCTGTGCCTGTAAAGAAGGTTCCCATTTTTGAATACAGAAACAGAAACTTGATTCAAGTGTTTGTTTCTTTGTATGTAGGAGGTATAATCCTGCAGATATTCTTGAAAAATAATCAAACCAAGCTTACCTCTCTTGTATCTTACTCAGATTTATTTGCTAGTCCATGCAAGTTTATTTGCTAGGATCCATGCAATAGTTGCTCTCACAACTACTGTGAATACCTCCCTGAAATTCTTAATTTAACTCAAATCACATTGTGAAGTTCACCTTGGAAACAGGGCATCTTGTGGTTGTTCCTCAGTTCCTTCCTTCCCCCTTGCAAGACCTTTCCAGCATGCTTCTGTATGGACACATGGGACTTACAACTCAACACACTGAGTTCCATTTTGTTGCTCTGCTGCTCTGTTCTGTTGAACTAGGGCCTACAGTTTCCTCTTTGCAGAGGTTGGGGTGGGAAGTGTAAGCTTCAGGAAGCAAGTCCTGGTTTTAAAATAATGTATCTTACTAATCCACTGAAAACTCCACTAAAATAAGTGAATGTGATATACTATTTTTATAAAGTGACTTTTTTTTCAGAGTACAGAGCAGAAATTAACTGCTGGTCTGAGATAGCCTTTTGTGTTTTCCTAGAACTTCAACATTCAGCTAACACTCCTTTACCATTAAAAACAAAACAATGCCACACCCAACTACCCCACATCACTATGTTCAGTGTTCATATTCAGTGTTTTCTTAGTCATTGTACAGGCAAAACTACACACTCTGGGAGACCTGCCCAGGAAGATTGGGTAATCAGTTTAAAAATGACAAACTAAAAGTTTTAGTCCAAAAATATAGTGCCTGAACAAATGCATGTCATTACAGTGAGGTGGTACACCATACTGCAACTAATTGCAGGTGCTTGATATCGTGACATGGTTGTTTTACTGAGTTCACATGTTATAATTTCCAGTAGTACATCACTATTACTCTGTATTGTTGGCATTGAGGGGTTACTACGCTTCATCCTACCATGTAGGTAACAGCCGGAGGATCAGTACCAGCTACTTTCAGGAGTCACCCATAAACAAAACAAAGGAATACTCCCCTGCAAAATTGAGACTCTTGAAGAAGTCTAAATGGTTGTCAGATTAAAAATGTCATAGAATCACAGAATTGTTTAGGTTGGAAAAGACCCCTAAAATCATTGAGTCCAACTGTTAACCCAGAACTACCAAGTCCACCACTAAACCATGTCACGTAGTATGACATTAAGGTTGTCTTTTAAACATCCTCAGGGATGGTGACCTGCCACTTCACTGGGNTGGTCCTGCTGGCCACACCACTGCTGATCCAGGCCAGGATGCCATTGGCCTTCTTGGCCACCTGGGCACACCCTGGCTCCTGTTCAGCTGCTGTCACCAGCACCCCCAGCTCCTTTCCAGCCACTCTGCCCCAGCCTGTGGCACTGCCTGGGGTTGTTGTGACCCAAGGGCAGGACCCAGCTCTGGGCCTCTGGAACCTCACACCGCTGGCCTCAGTCCAGCCTGTCCAGATCCCCCTGCAGAGCCCTCCTGCCCTCCAGCAGATCAACACTCCCACCCAAACTGGTGTTATCTGCCTGAGGGTGCACCTGATCCCCTCATCCAGATCATTGATAAAGATATTAAATATAAGTGCCCTCAGTACCGAACCCTGGGGAACCCCACCCATGACCCGTCTCCAGCTGGGTGTAACTCCACTCACCAGCACTCTCTGGGCCCAGCCATCCAGGCAGTTGTTACCCCCATATGAGTGCACCTTTCCAAGCCATGGGCTGCCAGCTTTTCCAGGAGAATATTGTGGGAAATGATGTCAAAGGCTTTCCAGAAGTCAGGTAGACAGCATCCACAGCTTCTTCCTAAGGAGGCTGGGTGGTCATGCAGGACCTGCCTTTCATAAGTCTATGCTGGCTAGGCCCAACTTCCTGGTTGTCCTGCCAGTGCAGTGTGATGACACTTAACATGACCTATTCCATGATCTTCCCAGCATCAAGGTCAACTTGACAGGCCTATAGTTCCCCAGATCCTCCTTCCAGCCTGTCTTGTATTTGGGCATCATATTTGCTAACCTTCTGTTAACTGGGACCAGCATTCTTAGCCAGGATTGCTGGTAAGTGATGGAAAGTGGCTTGGTGAGCTCTTCTGCCAGATCCTTCAGTACCCTTGAAGGGATTTCATCTAATCCCATAAATTTGTGGGGTAGTAGGTAATTGACTATGTCCCCTTGGATAAAGGGGGCTTCATTCTTCTCTCCATCCCTGTCCTCCAGCTCAGTGGGCTAGATATCCAGAAAAAACTGGTATTGCTATTAAAGATGGAGACAAATAAGGCATTAAGTACCTCATCTATTTTCTCCTTTGTCACAATGTTTCTCCCCATATCCAGTAAAGGATGGAGATTATCCTTATCTCTCCTTTTGTTGCTGATATAGTTATAGAAAAATTTTTTATGAAACTATGTTTCAAAATAAATTGAAAGACAGTTTTTCAGACTAACTCTAGGTTTGAAATTGTTGGTAGATATGCTTGAAAGGAAGTAGTTCACACCTGTGGTGGCATTTCTTTGAAGGTCTCTATATTTAGAGTACATTTTGACACAGATCTCAGACATCTCTCAGCCTCAGTCAGCTGAGTGATTTAATTTTTTCTTGAAAAATACTTGGAATTAAAAAAATCAATTTGGCTGCCAATGTAATATTGATACTTAGTTAATAATACAAAGTGATTATGCATAGCAACCAGCAGAAAAAAACCTCCCAGACTGCTGTGTGGAATGCAGAATTTATCACACTCTTGTAGATTGTAAAGTTGCAGAAAAGCATATGAATTGGTATTTTGACAGAGTTGAGAAGATGGGCCAGGAGACAAATAAAGCTTCTACTGGCATAGGAGCGTATTGAGGAAAACCGTACACAAGTGATATTTAGTGCAGAGACAAAAGTTCATATTTTAAATTAGGGTAGTTTAAGTCATCACTTGAAGCAATTCATACTTGTTAGTTTGAACTGTCCCAGTTGAGTTTAGCCCAACAGTTGCATTACTAAACTTGTATTATGGAGTTTAGAATGTTAAACAAGGGAGTTATCTAATGTGGATTTTATTTTCATGTAATTTGGTTGGCACAGTAACATAAGAAGCTTTTCAGACCAGCCTCTTCCCTAAAGCTGAGTGTGTCAGTAAGAACTGAACTCATATATAGCTATATAGCTTTCCAGTGGCCTCTGTGGTTTGAATTGATGATTTTGGTTCAGCTCACAGAAGNTTTTTTGGGTGAAAGTGATGTGCTGAGGTGCTTACCAAAGGGTGCTGCCCAAAGAGGTTGTGCTGTCCAAAAGTACCATGTCTGGTGTGCCTTCATGGGTGGTACTACAAGGCAGCATCATTTTAATTTGGATCAGTTAGAGAATGAGAAAAAACCCCATCCATTGTGATGATGAGTAATATGTGATGGATTCAGTTAGAGTTCACCAAACCTGTCAGGAGAGCAGCTAGAATGTGCTCATTATGGATTAGTTTGTTTAATCTCTTTTCTGTAGTTGGGGAGGGCAGAGTGATACTGACTCCAAAATCTCTGCCTATTCTCTTCCATCATCTGAGGAGATTAAGGAGATGAGAGGACAAGGAGGATCAAGAAGACAAAGAGCTGGTCACAGCCGGCAGCTCTCAGCCTTTCGTAGCCCAGAGAGTGGTCACACAAATAGAAGGTTCCACTTAATTTTTCTGTAGATACAGGCTGTTTCCAGTCCTTTCCTACTGCTCTCAAGTTGTGGTTCTGGGCTAAGATTCCCAGTGTCCTGAGTGTAGTGTCCATAGCCGTGGGTATTATGCTTTCCAGTCTGCCAGAGATAGCACTGTGACTACTACATATTCCCCAGTGGAAGCCTTGCTGCCGAGCTGGCCAAGGTGGCTTTTGGTCAAGAATAAGCATAGCCCAGTGGCCAGGCTCTGCTGTCAGGCTCTGACTCGCTGCACTGTACCCTGAGAAGAATCATTTTATCATCTTAATGTTTCAGCCTTTAAATTGCTTCCTGCATTTCTCCACCTGATAGTCATAAATACAGAGCACTCAAAGCAAGTTCCCCTAAGGAGGGAATATATAAGCCACATTTTGAAAGTTTAGCGCCTGAGCACTGAAATTAAACCCCACCCGCCCCAGTTCTAAGAAGCCACTATTGGAAATGTAGTGTCTAATCTTTCTGCCTCAGTTTCTTCATATGTGACATTGGGCTAATACTATTTACTAACCTACTGGGAAGTTTTCAGTGATGGAATGATTACTTTTTTGCTAAGTGCTAAATTTCACTAGAACATATAAATATATACTCCAGTAGGCTACAAGATCTCTGTGGATTTTAGTAACCAGTTGCTATCATCACATAAAAGCTGAGAGGAAAATAAAACCTCTGTGAAAGCAGACTCTCTTCCTGTCTGCCACCTTACCAAAAAGCACCAGAAGCATGCAAAAATCGGTACTTACTTTGTTTTATTTGCATAAAGAACTTACCCTGATTCCTGCCAGTTTTACAGTGTTCTTTTTACCTTTGTCTGACATGTGTTGATCTTACATTTACAAAAATAACATTGAAAACTAGTGTTGATAGATCTGACAGTAAAAGGAAATTTTATTTGTGAAAAAGAATTTGGAAAACTATTTCTTTCTGTTGTGTGTAACAATTGCCTTAGTTAAGAAGGTGGTGTCTGAATTAAGAATAACTACTCCATTAAAGGAGTACTATTGCTGAAAGTCCTGACACATTGATTTTTGCATTTCTGAAACTAAGTAGTATGAGGGCTGCATCAGGAACAGTGTAGGAGAGGCTTTAGCTATGCTTTTGAAGTGCCTATAAATGCAGCATTTGATTAACTGTACAGTAGGAATGTATGCAGTAGTGAAAACAATAAAATCCTGATGAAAATTTATCTGGCATAAAAACCCTCAACAGAAAGAAGGCAATAGAAGGACAGCAAGGGCACAAATTACTCTTCTTGACCTATGCCACTGAGAAGTCATTACATGGAAATTACCATGTGTATTAATTATAATGAACCCTCTTAGTGGACATGATTTTGTATTTCATGAAGAAACCTAAGCAGTGACAAATCAGAGGCAGCTTTCCCAAGACATGTCTTGAAATCTACCAAAAAAACCAAGATGGCAAATTTATTTACAGGAAAACCAATCTATTCAAAATATTTAAATGAGAGAGAAAAACTACAGAGGCAATAACAAACTTCAAGTGGTTTCTGTCTGTAGTTTCTAGGACATTATGGAAAAATAGCTCAAATCAACAATGGGAGGAGAATCTTTGTAAGACCACGACATAGTCAACTGTGGAAAAAACACTAGACACTGTAACAGGAGAGGTCATAGCACAAAAAATATGTTTAGAGTTTCAAGTATTAGAATTTTCAAAAGCATCCAGCTCCTTTCTGATAAACTGCCTACACAGGATGCCTCTTTGGATCAACGACTGGAGAGTGAATGAATCTTTAAGAAGCTCCAGATCTCTAGATCTGAAAAAATTACATCTCTTGGGTGCTAGGAATTGGACAGAAGAGGTGACAGAGTCTCTCTTTGGGTTCACAGAATTATTTAACAATTTGGTTTATCTGTTCTTGCTAATATATCTCTGCTTACTTCTAAGAGTCTACTGCAAGAATCACTTAAGAAATACTACAAGATTGGTGAATTTTAGAAACCAAAAATGCAGCCTTTGCAACTTTATTGTATAACCAGCATTTCTGGTCAGACCTCATGTTTTTTCCTTCCTCAGATTATATTTATTCTCAACTTCTTAAGTGAAAGATACAGCTATTATTGTATCTTTCACATAAGATATGATTTTTTTAAGTGCAGCCAACTATTCATGCACTGTAGAATGGTCTCTCTTCACAGCCTTCAGTGTGAATGCAAAGCTCAGTTGGCAAGCTGAAAGTATAGCTGAACATTGTGGCCCCGTGCGTGAGAAGGGGATCTGCTTCTCCTGCCCCTTCCCCTCAGTTCTACTCTTACCAACTTATCTTCCTGATGTAATCTTGGTTGGAAAGGCTATGACTGTGCAGTCTTTTGTAATGGTGATGATGGCTACAGAGACACACTAGGAGAGCTGCACCAAGCCTCTTCTTAGTGCATTAGTGTGTTCAGACAGTTTCAGTCTGCTCCTGTGGGATACAAGAAACTCTGCCACATTCTTCTTCCAAAGTCTGGAATCCCACACTCTGAGCATAGATACCTGTGCAAAGGTGCAGGAAGGCACGTGTGTAGAATCAAATAATACTCTTAAACAGGTAATAACATACCTCTGACTCTGTAGGTTCTTCTGGTGTTTGCAGAGCTACAGAAAATCACACCATGATGCCAAGTACCCTAAAACATCACAAACAGTGAGATCGGAATGGAAACTTAACTACAGAAAGCTGAACAATGTAAGAGAGCAGAGATGCTGGACCAGATGACCCACNCCTTGTCAGTGTTGGCTGTCTGTGAGGAACAGTTGGACTTTAGGATCCTGACAGACATGGGGTTAATTTTTTGCCTCTGTGTCAACTGCTTCACATCAAGTGCCCTTGGTGCCCTTGGTCTGAGGTGGCTCTGAGGCTGGACACCAGACAAAGTGGTCTAAACTGCCTCCGTTACAATGGTGAGCTTTTGCACCAATAGGGCCAGCACAGAAAAATCTCAGAATATAAGGAATTTCCTATGATTCTCTGAATCCTCAGAAAACCCTATGAAAATAATGAGGAAAAAAATTCCAACTTTAAAATACAAAGGCAAATAATATATACTTTCAATACTTCTCCTAAATCATTATGAAGATGCCAATGCAGAAGAAGAGATGTCATGATGACAGTAAGATCACATGAGCTTTTAAAGCCCTCTTAGAATTGTTTGAAAAGTTGATATGCTTTTATGTCCCAAAGTGGTAACTATGATGCTTCTGGTGTTTTGCAGTGGAAAAACATACAGATTGTGAAGACAGTTCTTTGCTGATGGTAGCAGAATACAGTCTATTAAGTGGTGAGGGGACAGAGATCTCCACCTTTGGCAGTGGTAGGGGCATTTTAAATGCTTTTTTAGGACTGAATTTTAGAAGATATAGATTCCTATGTAGGTATTTATACAAAAAAATTAGCCTGCTCATCAGATATTCTGCTCAGCAATTGAACAGCCTTTGAAAAATTGTCATAATAGTGAGTGATCCTTTGTTTTACATGTGAATGTTTTCTCTGTTTTACATAATGGACTAAGGCTAATCACCTGCACAGTTTACTGGAAGAGTGGATCAGTCCATTCATTATCAATGTATAAGTAAATGGTCCACTGGAATAAAGGCTGCTTTTAAAAGCATTTTGAAATTATATTCATAGGAATGGTGTAAGGAATGTAGAGCGCATGCCAGTGAGGAGATATATTGTGTTTTTCTCAGAAAATATATCCTTTGTGTGTATATATTTTCTTAGCTCCCTGTGCCAAGCTGAGCTCCCCAGACACCTGAATACTTCACACTCTATGAGTAAACACTCAACTAGTGTCAGAGAAGAATGTGCCAGGATTATTTAATCGCTTGAGAGAGGGGAAAAAATCTCTGTCATGACCTACTGGCCAGACATTTCTTGGCAATTGCTAATCAACAATGTTAGCCTTTTGTCGTCTCTCCTGCCATTATCTTCCAGGAAAGATCTGAGCAAGAGGTCAGAGTAGCTTAAGTAGGTATTGGTTCATTTCTTATCTTTCATGCAGTATGCTGCAGTCAACAGTCTGTTCTCCATTGAAGGTGAAATACTTCACCTTAATTTGTTGTGTTCATTTACTGTAGAATTTGGCAACCAAACTCGAAAGGTAAGAACACTTTCTGGTGAGAACATTTCTGACAATAATTTTGAATGCTTTCTATGAGCATTAATTTTTGAAATATTTATATTTGGTAAATCACAAACTACTTCCTTATTGACAGTCTACAGAAGAAACACATTAGAAAAGTGATCTGGATCTTAATTCAGATCACCAGCTTCTAAGACTGTTCAGAAAATAACTGTATCCTATGCTTACCTCTGAACAGGCAATTGGATTTGCATTCCTTTCCTGAAATGCCTTTCCTGGGTTGCAGACCCACAGAAAAAAACCCTCATTCATCCCTAGAAGAAGATGAGCAAAAAAGGGGCAAATGATAGGAAAAATTCACCTAGGATCTGCCTTCTGTCACACAAATATATTGTGTAGAAAGTGGTAACATGTATGGTAAAAAGTGACTACACTTGAAATTCTTCATTTTTAAAGGAATTTAATTTGAAAGACAGTGTTATCTTTGATCAGAAATTGTTCATTATTCAGCTTTGTCCACCCATGCTGCCTTAACAAAGCACTGCTGAACAGGAAAGCCAGAAATGTGATTGCTTCCTTTCTGGGAATGGAAGTGTCCAGCCTAAGGCATGGGGGAATTTCTCTCCCTTCCTCTCTTACTGTAATACTGGAAACATTTGAAATTTGTTCAAGCCTCTATGGGAAGCCAACACAGACTCTTCTTTCTCTTCAGCACAGAACAGCAGTTGGCAAACAAAAGAATATCACCACAGCTTTTCTGGTTGCCATTAGGCAGCCCAGGACTCCTGGGCCCTGGACAGGCAGGGTAATGCTAGAAATGAGAGAGGTTCACCTCTTCTCTCAAATCCATCAGTAGCAATGAGGATCCGCTTCTATTCAGGAAAAACTGGAGTTGCATCACGTGACCAGCCTCTTTTGAGGCATCCCAGTAGATAGCTAAAGGCATGGTTTCTATACCCACTGAGAAGGGCTAATGTGGCAATGGAGTTACAAATGTTTGACCTCACTAGGATTTCCTTGTTGTGCCATTTGGTCTTGCCTTTCTTCCACGTGCCCATTCCCAAGCAGTTTGTTGAACTAAAGATAATTAATCTCTGCCAGCATGGTTACTTTAGGCTTTCATTCTGTGAAGACAAACCTCATTCTTGTGATGGTCAGAGCTGAAGGAATTAGATTTCCCTTCTCTTCTGTGCAGTTTGCACCAAAACCATTTTCTTTGTACCAAGTGGTAGTGGCATAAAGTCTGCACTCAAGATTTAATGTTTCTAGGAAATAACTTATGACCCATTTGTCTATTGTGTGAGGCCAAACGGACAGGTGCAAACTGGCATAAGTCAGGACAGAGATTTTGGGACTTGCAATAGGTGGAGTTTCAAAGAGAGAAGCTCAGAGCTCTGTAGAGCAGAGAGAGCAGCTCAGACAGTGAGCTAATACCAGTCTGTCACGCTGCAGGAGAGCTTCTGGACTTTTCAGTGAGGCTGGCCTGAACAGGACTGGTCAGGTACAAAGACAGAGCATGGCAGAATTGATTTTTCCTTTAAAAGTGTGTGCATCTGTCATGCAGTGTTTTCTCCATCTAGCCTCAGAGAGTAGGTTGTCTGTGAGGTCCAAGAACATGAGCATTTTAGTATCATGTTTTTCATCAAGAAGCCAGATGTTTACATCACTTGCTGAATTTGAGCTTTATACCCTGACATTTGGGTGAGATGTTTAAAAATAAAACATTTTTTAATTTGCGTGCAAAAGTTCCCTCTTCCCTGTGTTGCATCAGAACAGCTTCTGTTGTGCTCTGCTTTTTTCTTTCTGAGACTGCCTGTGACAGCCACCAGCCATCCTATTTACAGTCATTAGTGCAAGGAAATTGGAAACTGCAGCTACTGGAACATTATTATCTTCTTCATGTCAGGTTTGTCTTTTACTGTGACACAGCAAAAGAAATGTTTGTACAGCTAATAAGACATTTATCTAGAGATAAACAGAAGGGCCATGCCCTTGTTGAATAATCTGCTGATGTAGAGCTAATTTTGGACCAGCTTACTAGAAGTGGTGATACAGAAGGGTGACAAAAGGGGACTACCTCCCCCCGCCCACAGCCCCTGTATAATCAGAAGTGGAGAAGCCTCTAAAGCAATGGCAGCATGATTTAGATAAGGACCCTGAAGCAAGCAGAGGCTGGTGTCTTTGTTAGCCTC
Organism: Notiomystis cincta; assembly: GCA_013398075.1. Taxonomy (NCBI): domain Eukaryota; kingdom Metazoa; phylum Chordata; class Aves; order Passeriformes; family Notiomystidae; genus Notiomystis; species Notiomystis cincta. The sequence continues at coordinate 23,361 of VZRX01019259.1, read as the reverse complement.
TAGGAAAGGACAGTCTTGTGCAATGTTTAGTCAAAGGCTTATAACACTTGTCAAGGTTCTTGACTGAACAGCGGTCTAGTTAAATTTCCTCCAGTTCAGTGATCAAAGTGAAACAATGCCTAAAAACTCAGGACTGTGCAATCCCTGTTATATGAAGATAACAGTACACAATTGCATTTTTGTCACTGAGGAGTAAGAAGAATTAAGTAAGACATAAATTTGTCTGTGAAATGAACAGTTTTGAACAGTGCATGCTGAAGCCCTGTCTGTGATCAGTGTTTCTTTGTACCTTTTTAACTTGTTGAATTCACAAACCCCATGAACTTACAATTTAAAACTGAAAAACAAAGAGACAAAAGACCTCAATTGCTAAAACTGTCTTTTATTTTGAGTTTATTTTCTTAATCTTAAAAAGGTTTTTTTTTATGGCACACAGCATCAGAATCAGCACCTTTTCATTTATGAACGATCGAGAAGCTCTGTCAATTTGTTTCCCTACTGCCAACTTTTAAATCATGTAGAAAACCTTACTCTTTGTTCCTTTTTTCCTATGAAAGGCTTAACAGCACATTGCTGCAACAAAACCACGTTATGAGGGTTCCATTCACAAAATAAATGTACTGCACATTAAATACTGATTTAGTAACTACATTATAAGTGAAAACTATAATGTGAATACATATATATATATAAATCTATATCTGTATCTATATACACACAGAGTGCAGGTTTTGTGATGTGCTATCTTATCTTGGGTTTTGTTATGCTCCAGTTCACAAGAGTATCATTAGTGCAAATTAATGAACTTTAACCATACAGTTATCTTTTAACAACCACTTAGACATATTTCAACTAATTCAGGGCAGTGTAATGAGTTAATTTTCAGCATCTGATTTGGTGAGTGATTTCTCAAGCTCTTCTTCAGGATTAGATTTCTTCTGGTTTGAGATAGCAGGTAGGACACAGCTTGGTTTGAGATGCTCTCCTGATAGATCAGGCAAGAGAGAATAGAGGATGTGACTCTGAGAATGTCCTGTTTTCTGAGATCTGGAGATTGGAGCTGGTGGGAGAATAACGGCACCAGTCCGTAGAGACTTAAGCTTCTTAGCATCCTGAGATGGTAGCTGAACTTAAGGAAATAGAAAAAAAGAGAAAGAGTGCACAGAAAGTGAAAAGCATGGCATTTTTACACATGATTTTGCTATCTTCTTTGAACTGTTGTCTTTTACTGTGTGTACTCAAGCCTGTATTTAAAAAATGTGATCAAAATATCAATAAAAAATTGCATAAACCTGGCAAGGCTTATCTTCATCTGAAGAAAACAACTCCAGTGTTAAGTGATGTACTTTTTGTTTAGTGACCAGTAAGTCTTGAAAAGTTCAAAGATTTACTTTTGATAAGCAGAGAACCTATTGTTTGTCTGGAGGAGACTTGATCTGTTTGGAGAAATTTTCACAATATATTTTTTCAGCAGAAACCGCAGGCTGACTGTAACAGAAGAGTTCCATGGGAATATATTATTTCTAACAAAAATGCTCTATTGCTGATGATAAATGCTGATCAAAATCTCAAGGAAGATGAAATGGAAGAATGTGGGATGCTGTGTCTGGCTTGCTCTAGGCACAGCCAATCATAAAGGTAGGTCCACACATGCTCTGCTATTCACAGGCCACAGAAGTAGCCCATTCCCTGTAGCACCCCAAGACACACACCAAAACACCTGAGAGGCACGCCTGCTAGGTGTGTCTGTTGTTGTCTTGTTAGAAACTGTGGATTTGGATAATCTTTACTTTCCACCTCACACTCAGCAGTGTGACATTGTTCGTGCTTTAATGATAATACAGTTCTGTATTTTCTTTAAATTGAAACCCTCAGGTTCCTTAATTCAGACAACTCACTAATTTCCTGATTTTTTAAAAGGAGAATTCAAAACCTTCATTTTGGGCCTACTCTTCTGTGCCCGTGAATTTACTGTGAATTGCATTACCTTATTTTCATTTATCTCCATTTTATTCACAAACTCTGTATACAGCTTGATTTTCTACAGTTTAAGCATATGAAGAGTTCTTTCTGGAGTTACACCACCTGTTTTGGCTACAGAATCTTACAATTTTTTGCATTCATTTTTTCTTGGTTGTGTTCTCATTGCATTTGTAATTTCCTTCCATCTGAATATTTGTCATGAATTATCTGAGAGGCTATTAACACTTTCTCTGAAGTGTTCTAACTGAAAATGTTATGTTTTATTTAATTTGCTCCATTGAAAACAAATGTTACCTCTCTAATGTCTGCAGTGGGCCTTCACTGCATATATTTGTCTATCTGTACCTATATCTGTCTATTTTAACTATACACATTGTGCAAAAGAGGTGAAAGTTCTTGTCATAATCCCCTGTAGCACACACTTTATCCTAATTTAATCATTGATTATTTATTTATCAGGAGCAGTACTTTTCTAAAGCTTACCAGGTACCGATTTAAGGCAAAGCAAGATCTTTATAGAGGGGATTTAGAAACTTGGTAGATTCTTTTGTTTTTAAGCTAATTTCAATTCTATTCAAGTTGTGATTACCTGAGCAGAGAGTGTTTACTACAACTGCCTGGCCTCTGGCAGTGTTCTGTATTTCATGGGTCATATTTAAGATTCATTCATGTTCAGAAATTCAGGAAATCACTTCTCCTTTCAATGGAACAAACTCAAACCACAAATACTTTGCTTTAGTTGGTGTTGAATTTGTGTGAATCTGGAAGGGCTATATACAATAAATGAGCCCATTTGTTTCCTGGCACATGGTAGGGTGGGTTTGAGCTCACTGAAATTTTGGCATGCAAAACAAATGTTGAGAGGCTCACTTTCATCCCTCTTTGGAACATAGTCATAGTCATAGTTCAAAGTTCACATCTATGTGAAAAATAGGCTTGAAATTTTATATACTTTATGTACATCATTGAAAGCCTTTCATGATGGATTTAAATAGGCCAAATAGGCCAATAGGCCAAATAGGCCAAAAGCACTGTAGCCTAACTTCACCCCCATGACAGAGCAGCCATCACAAACCCATTCAAAGAATCCAAATGTTCATTCAAAGAATCCAAATGTCAGTGCTTCCCACGTGGTCAGTTTAGGATTTTAGATTAAGGATGTCAGGACTGGTACATGCATGGCCCTGAAGCACTGTCTATAATGACTAGTATTAGTACATGTATTCAAACACATGAGCCTGGACCCAGAGCGGGGACCTATGGGAGGCAGAGCCCTGAAGGCCCCAGGAGCCACATACAGCAAAAGCACACTGATCATTCACATGTGGAGGGCAGAGTCAGCCACCGAAGATCTAGTAGCACAACAGGAGCTACTGGCTCAGGAAGCCTTTTCCACTCAGCTGAGACTCTGGAGTGGCTGCTATTACAGTCTGCAGAGCCAAAAAATAAATAAGGCTGTCAGAAAGGCATTGCCCAAGGAGTATGGAGTCCCACAGAAGAATAGCTCTTAGACTCCCCCTCCTTTGCAAGCAGTGGACCACAGTGGCCTTCTGCAGAGAAGTGGGTGCTTCATGGAATGCTTTGCTGTTAACTTGGGAAAGAAGAAAATTCAAATCGTGATGAATAATGGCACAAACAACCACAGGTCTTCAGAAAATATGACCTGTAGACCTCCTTAAATGACCTGTAGAAATAGATTTTAAATTTTTGTTTTAAATTTGTTGTTGTTGTGTTTTTTTCCCCAGCAAGTAATAATGTCACTTTTTTTGTGCATCAGACACATGTTGTCTCCTCTGACATCTCCAGGAACATCAGACCTTCTTAACTTCATGAAGAAGTGAGAGCAGCAGAGAGTTCTCTATGAGTCACATATTTGTTTGAAAAATTATTCAGGCATTCAGTGAGGAGTGTGGGACAGCCTGTTTTCCAGGGGTTGTTGGAAGCATTGCATGATGAGCTAGAAAGAGTGTGCTGGGGATGAAGCACCAGCATGCAGAATAGAAGATGCAGTCTGTGCTGAGGCTACTCAAGAGGCAATGTGAGGGATCTCTGGCCCTGGGAATATCTGAAGGGTGAGAATTTATGGTTTAAAGACACTCAAGTGTCTTCCTAGGCCACTTTCATTCCTATTTTCCTCTTTCTAATGTGTATTTTAAAACCTTTTTACTGAGAGATTTAATAATTTCTTCCTTTTTTTTTTGTTCATTGCCCTTCCTTTTCTGGGGGAGATACTTCTTCTTTCTGTTAATCTCTGAGTAGTTTCAGTTCTCATTCTAGTTTTTGCTTATTTTATTGTTTCAGCTTCTTGGTAGCTTTTTTTTTCCCCTTAGTATATTTTTAACACACATCTTGTGTATTAAAAATATTAAGGAAACATTTATATTTATATAGATATTTATACTGAGTCTTTGTTTCAAGAGCACTTTGCCTGGATAAAGGCTATGTCCTAAAGGGTAATACTTTTAGGGCTGGATGGAGGATGAGTGAAATCTCATACTGAGATTAGACTCTGAAACAGTTATTTAGAAAGCTTCAAGAGCAAATATGTCACTTTTGTTAACAAGAAGTACAGTCTATTTTGCAAATAATTTTGCTTTTCTGTTACTGGCTTGAACTAATGTTCAGGCAGTAATGGCACCTGGATAAATGTGCTGTGTTAGTTAATTAAATGATGATTCTTAATTGTGACAATTGTATCTTATTTGTAAAACAGTTTTTGGCATGATACTAGAACTAAATTCTTGACCATTTATATGAACTAATGCAAGAATAACAATTATTATGACAGAATTTTTCAAGGATTTTGTGTACTACTATAATTTAACTAGAAGACAGAGAATATTAGTAGAAAGCTTAAGAAATAGAACACTAGGACTTGGGGCTTTAAAAGCAATTAAAAACAATTAAATTATTTTCTTCCCTCTGAGCAGAGAGAATACCACCTCAGTAATTCACCTTTTACTCTTCCTATCTGATGTAGGAAACAGCAGTAGTGTAGGATTCTGTACATCCCCACCCAATCTGATGGTCCCTGTCAGACTGCCTCTGCTTTTTCATATCTACTAATATTGTCATAATTGCAGAATTGCTTCTGAAATTCAGATTATGAGGCAGAGAATCTTAAATTTAGGTCTGAATGCTTCAGGACCTGGCTGATCCAGAGGATGACAATTAGTAAACTGTAAATCCTCATCTGATATGCAATGGAGATTTGTGCTTTGTGGAGCACAAGAATGTGAGGGTAGGGCACTGCTGGGCTGGTGTCTGTGTGTGAACAGCCCAGTTGCTGGCTTGACCCAGCCTGGAACAATCACAGCCTTGACACCCTGCTGGGACTCTGGGAGTGGGGTGAAGCTCTCCTGCTCTTTGGGACCACTGTTTCCCCAAGCTGTAGGTGAGCCAGCAATGTGCCCATGCACAAACAGAGCCAACAGCATCTGGGGCTGCATCAGGAAGAGCACTGCCAGCAGCCTGTGACAGGTGATTCTCTACTCAGCTCAGGTGAAACACATCTGGAGTTGTGAGTCCAGTTCTGGGGCTCCCAGTACAAGAGAGAGGGACATCCTGAAGCAAGTCCAATGGAAGGCAGAGGAGATGACTAAAGGATTGGAGTGTCAGCCTTAAAGGGGAGCTTGAAAGAGCTGGGACT